>JAGGAT010000222.1:0-51019 GCA_017657195.1 Termitomyces sp. T70a | reverse complement strand
TTGTTTTCCCGCGTTTCGATCTCTCGCCAAGACACCTAAACAATTATTCGTTCTCCTTTTTTCGCAGACTATAGCGCTACCTTATTGCAGTTTTTATTCGGCGGCGTGCAGGATAAGATAAGATCAAGATAAGGTTACGCCGTAGTTCATCCAAAGGTTCAAAAAATCTCCCTGGTTCATTCGCCTTCATTTTTCTTTTTTTTTTTTCTGGAGTACAGCTCACAGTGGGAAAACCGTGGTTCATTTTCTGTTGGGTATGGGACTATTAGGCGTTTGATTTGAGCCAAGCTCTGCAGGTTCGTCCTGATTTTCTTGGCATGCTATGCTGAGCCTTCCTTAGTCCGCCACACTACGATACTAATACAACGCGCAAGTTTGAGCGCCATTCTAAGCTATAGTTTCAAACTGGAGCCTTTTTGTAAGTTACTCTTGACTAATTGTTATAATCTGCCACTCGTCTGCTTACTGAACGAGACGTTTGAAAGTCATGAAGACATTGCCCCCGACTCAAGGGATGGTTGACACAGCCTGTACCTCGATTCTGTGGCTGCCTGATACAAATGCAACCATACATGCTCCATTACCGCTAGATATATATACCTTTCTTAAACCCTCGTTCCTTCCTTAGAGATACGTTCTTCTGGACAACACCAGCAAATACTTGTATGCGCCTGACTGGGTAACGATCCCGACGGAACAGACTTTGGTAGGATCTGCAAGCCGTGCGAGTAACACTGAGGACTTCACATCTTTCACAATATCTTTTCAACGGTATGATCATATACATTGTTTGTTCCATTCCATCCTGACTTTTGGGACAGTGAGTGCGGTTAAATTCTACATTGTCGTGTCGCCTTTTACCCCGCATAACCTTCCTTCCTCTGTTACTATGATTCTGGATGGAGGAAGCGAGGTATGGGAGGCTCCTGCCTTCAGACCCGAGATTGCAAGCTCGGGCGGCAAGGCATTGGTACACAACTCCTGACATAGACGATGAACACCACACCATCACCGTGATCAATTTCCTTCCTCATTTTTCTTTTGACTATGCAACCGTCTTTGCGGTCCACAAGTCATTGTCGAATGAAGATTTCGTCATGGTCGACGATAAAAGCACCGATATTGACTATTCCGGTAACTGGTATCGCTCTTCGACAGAAGGACTGGTGGTCCCTTTGCCTTTTTCTGAAGGCCAACTCAGCCTTGAAGCATACATGGGAAGCACTACTGTTGGAAAAGTTTTCCAGATGGAAATCCCAACATCAGCGATGTATCATTTTAATGGTCAGCAACAAGACCCCCGGTCCTGAGTTCAAAACTTATAGTTAGGAACAGGGACAGCTGCCTTTGCTTGTGGAATTCTCGAAGGGACCTTGGGATGGTCGTGGCAATCTGACGGTCGTATTCACTATTGATGGGCTCGAGTCGACGGATGTATATCACTGATGGACCACAAATGCAGGCTAACTACCTCTGGTTTGGGCGCATTTGACTCCCTTTGGCTTTGCATACAATACAGCTTACCGTTTTTGAAACCATAGACTGTCTTTCTTCCTGGACTACTTAATTATTGGTGCTGGTTCATATATTCTGCCGAATCATGGTATGCCAGCCTGGCAATCGAATGCTCCAGGTCCTTTCCAGCACTATGATTCCAGAGAAGCTAAATTGGACTTCACCAAACGCGACAACGATAGAAACATGGGGATATACAAAAAGTGGTCAGGTTTCGAAATCTACAGTCATTGGGGTATCGATTAGTGTTGTCGTCGTTGCTGTTGTCATTGGTGGCATTCTGCTATTCTGATTTCGTTCTCGTGCTCGTATGCAATCAAAAAAATCTCAAAATGTTGCTCATCACTAACACAATAATTATATTATCCAAGACGTAAACACGGATCAAAACAAGGCATCCAGGATGGCCTCCGCGTCATTCCATTTGCAACGTGAGCGCTTTATTTTCAACAGCACCTCTTCTAACAACAAGAAATCACCATTGATATCCTGTCGGACCTCTCCATCATCAATGTTCGGCTCGTTTTGTATTGGTCAGGCGTTGTCCATGTTCGACCACCTGTTTGTACATCCATTTTGATGTCTTGTATGTCAAGTTGTCATTCTTAGTAGCGTTTTTGTACAATTTATTATTGGAGATGACCAAAGTTAAGCAAAAGTGCGGGTACATCTAGTATCGAGTGAGTCAGGGTGAGAACGTTTCTTGTAAATTTAGTAGACTTACTCGAAGAGTCGATACGTTCAGCGTGTAAGGGCATTTGTGCCATCATAATTTTACCTTAGACACTTCTAAAAGACAAGATATTAATGATTATGCGGGACAAGGTACTAGAGATACGCACCTAGTCCTAATGGCAGAAAATGTGTTCATGCTCGAATCGCGTATGCAATCCGTCATTTCTGGCGATGAGGAAGGCAACCTGAAGTATGAGATGCCTCGCGAGGTAAGATCATAGATTCCAGATGTGGACGTCCGCCAGCATCCCGTGGAGTGAAAGGAAAGAAGAGCGCAGGTGTAGATGATGGGTGGAATGATTAGTAAGTAGTCGGGAAAAGTGAGAAGTGTAAAGTAAAGAAAGGTACAGATAAGACAGATGGAGGGACAAATGGTTCACACAATCACGCAAATCACGCAAAGTTTCTGGTTCTTGAAGTCTGGGCCAACTTTTGATCAGGATACGAGTCGATGGCTATCATTAAGTCGACATACCTTGATCTTTCAGCTTGAACATCTTTCAGCTTGGGAAGTTCTGGGCCGATTCCAAAATATAAGCCAAGCGGTCGATGGAGTAAGTGTAGAACCCTACCTTGAGGCACACAATGCATAGTCAAGTACACCCCTCTTGAGCGAGCGAGGGAAATGGGTACCACATTGGTACATCATCTCTTCTGCCGGGATTTCCAATGTACCTGCAAGAGAATCCTGATCAGCTGGATAAGATCAAGATCGACACCGGTAGTGATACTCACAATAGGCAGATACGCCTGTCAATGACCGGTTTTGTGTAACACATTTCAAATGATGAGGGTGAGTCCAACGTCATATTTCCGCATCAGGATGCGAGGGGAAAAAAATAACAGAAGCATAAACGTGGAAGTGTATAAGAGGCCAGACATATGATGAGCATGAGATTGTCATCGAGCAGGCGGAGAAAGAGGTGTGAAGGTTCAACTACAGGATGATCGAAGACGCGTTGTTGAGAACGAGCAGGGGGGCTAGACTTTATACACAACAGATTTGTGGGCGCTTCCTTCAAGACAATAAAAAAACGAAAGCAGACTGTCATGGAAACTTAATGGAAACTGAAACAACAAATCGAAGAGCTGGTACGACACTACTATCATCGCGTGACACGTCAGTAACCGTCGGATGGACACACTCGACAGATGGAGGGCACTGACTATTGTATTCGACCCTGATTTGAACGTTAAGTAGGTCCATGAACAACATAATTTTGGTATGTATTGTAGAAACAAAAACAACAAGAGTTCACATCTCAATTTGAAGCGTTACTTGCATGTTGAGCGGGTTGTAGTGGGTGTACCCATGCCGCTTAACTAGTTACCGTTTAACTCCCTGGAAATCCTCGAAACAAGGAAAATCTCACTACCTTCTTGCCGCAAAGGGAATGTTTATGGATTATGAATGACGATGCTCATTCCTGATGGTGACTCGCAAGGACGCAGTGCGGATACAAAGAAACCTTTTGAAATAAGGGCAGAGATAAGATCAAGATGAGACCAACTCATATGATTGGCGGAAAGATACGCTGCTGCATCTAGGAATTCAACCTTCCGCGGGCCTTTTTGTCTTCCCATTCTTCGATTTGGTTGCAAGCAGCTGTCTATGAAGCTGTTAATTTCAAAATCGTTGTTCATGATGGCCATGCTTATGGATCCTCCGACAACCATTTTTTGTCTTCATCCTTTATTTTTCTCACCATGCCATGTCGCGCCAGTTCAACAACGGAGGAAATTTTTGTATTTCAAGGTTTATAGGACCGTGCTACGTTACGGAAGAAGGGTTCTGCTGCCACCTTGGAGCTCTTTCGAACTTTTTGAGCCATTTCGGCTTTTACCTTTCGTAGCGACCGAAGTTGTGAAGGCAGCGCATATGAAATGGCTTCAGAATGACCGTCAACCTTCCTCTATCGAACTTATCTCATAGCGGCTTTGAATTCGTATGGACTGTCAGTCGTAAACCTTTGCTAACTCCGACTGCGTATCACTGGTAGGGATCCCGCATCGCGGACTTTCACCGATACTGAATCCCATCTGCATTATCTGTGCTCGAAAGTGAAAATACTGGTTGAGAGTGTATGCATCGTTCTTGTTCTGCTCTATCCCGCTGGTGAGCGTGGTTATGTTCTGTGTTGGAAATACTTGATGAAAGAGTGTGGAAATGACTGGGTGGAACATCAAGATTCCTTGATTGATCAACCATACCCCTGTCGTCCGAGAACATGAGCCCGCGTGGAAAAGGAAGAAAAGGTGTTTGTACTTCGTCGCCTCGTCTGGAGATCCTGCCACGAATACTATGCTGTGAATAGAACATACAACGGTATACTGATGACCGTCTGATGTGGCAGTCGTGGCAGTTGATGTTCGAGACTCGTGTTTGTTGGTTTCAAGGGGGTACTTCTGTACGAAGAAAGGTTTCTCATACTTCCGGTACGTCTATTTTTGATTCTTTTGTGCATTACAAGGACTGGTTATGGTTCGCATCATTTCACTGATGAAAGGTAGGGATGATGTTTGACTTTTCGAGGTCTCCGGTTATTAGCAGGACCCTAGTCATCGTCTTGGATGATCTTTCTTATTTAAAGTGTAGAATCAAACCTTTCATTTTGATTTCCATGCTCATACTTCGTCCACGTCTGAAACAAGTCGAACAACGCACCATGTAAAGACAACTAGTTCGACTGCGGGAAATGATGATTGCATCCGAAAAGAGACGTAATTTCACTGGGTATGATGATGATGATGATGATGACGATGATGGAGTATTATAAGACGTCGAAGAGAATTTGGATCCCTTTGCTAGGCTGAGAAAAGCAAGTGATGATCTTTCTGGACCTAAGGAACAAGGGACAATCTCTCCCCAGGGCTCGCTGACAGACAACGAGAGTACCTAGACAGATATCGTGCTTTATGCGTGGATTAAATTAAATATCAATATCTCGCATTCCGCGAGTTTTGCTTGTACGTAAAACTATGTTAATCGTGCTCATTCTCCGTCATTCCCAAAAAGAGAACCATCCCAGTAACTATCAACATGTAGCGTATTCCTTCGAAGCTAATTCTAAACATTCATCTTGACCTCTTTGCAAGGTGCCCCAAGGTTTTTCTTTCCTGTAGATCCCTGTTGATCAGTGAGTTTGGATGTGTCGCAGGGGTGCTTACTTGAAGTCTACTTTGAAGAAAGGGAGTTGATATTCAAATAATGATACAAGTTCCGCGGATGCATATCCGACGACCTATGTATACACAAAAAATGATCAGCGATCTAAGCACACATGAATGTACGAGGATCTACGAACAGCTTTCTGATATGGCTCTATAAAGTGTTCAACAGACCCAACAAGTGCCTTAACGCCGGCGGCTTGTTCTTGCAGCCTTGGTAAAGGTACGTTAATTGGCCGCCGCGGCCGGACTCTCTTAATCCATTTTTCCGCCTCTTGCATTAACCTATGAGCTACATAAGTCCTACATTTCGTGAGGGATACGTTTCATCGTTGACTCACCTCCTATACTCTTCACATTCTTCCTTGGTCAGGTGCCTCTGATATTTGCTGAACGAAGTTAGGTATCCGTCCAGAGTATGAAGCTTGATACAGGACGTCATAATCTCGTGGTAAGCCATACGGGTCCTGTGTTTCATAGACGTCTGTCTCCATGCCTCAATGTAGTTACCGACAGCCACAACCCCGAATAACACCAAAGCAGAGACTTCGACTACTGGCATGGATGGATTGCCGTGTCGCGCGAGAGGAGTTCAAACACAATTCACTGCCAAATCATACTCTGGACTTTATAATGGGCAAAGATATAGCCACAATGAAAATGCGACTGAGCAATAGCACAGTACTCTTGATCACAACTCTGGTTTCTTCCGACTCTGTGTCTTTGATCATTTAAACCCCTTTTGGGATATGAAGTGGATCGCCTAAGTGGATCATATTGCCACCTTGTTGCCAACTTTTGTGCACAGCCATTCACAGCACATCCTTTCCCTTGTCACGTGGAGTGATTACCAGTGCAATGTCATCCACGAAAAATTCATCGTGAGGCCTACCGTACTCTTCAGGTCATATAATGGCTAGTGACGACAGTCAAAAATTCCCAGTGCGAAAGGGTTGTCGACGTGTTCAAGTTTGTACTGGCGGACCACTCGCGAGAATAACTCTGTTGAAAAATCCGCCTCGTCCACGTTACCATCACCGACAGTTACGGTGAATTAACAACCAGACAACTAGACAACTAGCCTATTATCACAACACTGTGTCCATAAACAACTGAGGCTCCATTAAAATACAATTCCCTGAAAAGTTGTCAATCTGAGCTTTTCCGACGTTTCCGTGCAAGTTCATCAACAAGTCCACGAGCCCTGTTGAATGTTTGGCGTAAGCGTTTGAAATATACACGGGTCAGAAGTTGTCAGAAGGAACCTACGTCGTCAATCTCTGGTTCGCCAACAGTTTTGTATGCAGGCATGCCAAGGCACTCGGCGAGGGTAACAAGGTTGTATCCGGCAGCTTGGAGAGTTTTGATCGCGTGTGGGAGCACGACGTGGCTATATCTGTATAAGGACGAGGAATGATCAAACGGTTGAAAAGACATACGCAGTGTCCTCTGATGATGCCGAAGTATCGCGTTCAATATGAGACACAACTGACGATGTATTAGGACTGACCATATACTTCGTGGTGGAGTGCGAGAATGGTATCAGGGTGCTCTCGTACAAGCTTGTCATACAAGCGTATACTCTCCTTTGCACTTTTCCCGATCGAGTCGCCCGAGCTATGTGTAAACGATTACTAAGGTCCCAAGGACGTCCAAGAAAGTCCAAGACATACTCGAAATCCCAATTGACAAGGGTTTGTCCTCGTTGATGTGCAACCTCGCGAACCATCTCATTATATTCACCATAGGCTGTTGTCATATGATTATGCAACGTAACACAAGATTAAAGCCATGAAAACATACGTGGACGCACAAAAGCGGGAGAGGCACCTGTGAGTCTCGTCAAAGCCTCTGTCCAACAATTACTACAATTGGATTAATTCCATCATATCGGACTCACGTTCGACCCGCCAAAACTCGTCATGGACTATACACGCGGAGAGTTAGTTTTGAGTCTATCTTGACGTGAAGATGATCGAGTATACGTTTATCCCACGACAGACTGGGCAGACGAGCATGGCTCCACGTGTGTGAAGCAACCTGATGGCCTTGGTCGTACGCATACTTGACCCGTTTCATTGCGCTCTCATCGTAGATGCAATCCCCTATTTGACCTTCGTCATCCGACTCGCTGTGATGAGGAACTTGGTCGCCTACAGTTATCACCGTCTATATTAACGGTACGGCTTCAGTGATCGGACAAGCTAAACCAGGCAGGCAGGAAAGCTAACTTACTAAAAAAGAATGTGCCCTTGGCATCAGCAGCAATTAGGGTTTTGCTAATGTTGTACCTGTAGATTATCAGGTCATGCCACCTAAGCTTTCTCCCTATACGTAAAAAAGAACGATACTCACAAGTACTTCCACGGCCCGTCATCCTTTTAGTTATCTCGAAAGTGAAAAAAGACTAGATCGTTATCGATAAGCAATCATACTTACAAAGGTAAGAGCAACGGTGTTTGGAACGATGCAACTCGTGACGACTTGTGCGAGAGCGTGTTTGTGACGGACTGCTCTGGCTGTGGCGAAGCTAGCGAGAAAGAGCGTGAGCAGCGACGGCGCGAACATTTCGTAAGGAAAGGAGGGGACAGGGGAACAAACAGGGGTATGAAAAGAGAGGGGAAGGGGGAGGGGAACGATTGCGAAGGCCTTGCATGAACGCGCTTATAAACGAGGGGGAAGGAAACCTCTCCGGGATCCGTTTAACTAATCGCGTCCTGGATATCAAGCAGGCAGGGCATTCTTCATGGAAAAATGCATTGATAACACCTCGGTCGATATCATGCAACATGTATCACTTAGAACGAGATTCGGTGAAGGAAATCGTTGAAGCTTGAGCATTTGCAACGTTCATAAGTCTCGAAAGATGTGGGCTCGGGCAGGCGGGTTCGAGGGAAGGCTCGAAGCAGGTTGGGCTTTCTGACGTTCTGTTCGCTGTGGTCACTGCGGCCGGCGAGCTAGCCATAAACCGCAAGTCCTCCGGAAGTACTTGATAGAACCCAGATAGTATAATATTCAGGAGGCCATCAACAAGATTCTAGTTCTAGACATGATGAGGTTATCAGAAGAGTAAGATGACACTTTGAATGAGTGATTTGAACCATGCTAGTGTTCAATGACTGTACCGAACAGTGTTTGTGGGGGTGCGCAGCCGAACAGAGGGGACCACATAACCGATGCACACGCGCCTACATCATTTCTTCGCATGGCTCGACCCTGAACAGTATTCAACTCCATCAACCCCGGGCGCTTCCAAGTGTAGCAGCTGAGCTGTCGCGTGAGAGACCAAACATATCTGAAACCACTTCGAATTACACATGATTCTGGTTGATTCTGGGTGAAAAGAACCCAGTTCTGTTTTCCAACGAAAGCGGAGTATAACGCAAAGCCCAAAGTTCTTCCTAAACTGATGGAACTGGAAAGGTTCCGCGTCGGCAGTCAGAGATGGCTCCGTATATGGCGGTAAAAGTATGCACTTGGGCCTCCCAATCCACGGGTTCGAGCGGCCGCGGACTCTAAGAGAGAAAGAGAACAAGGGGCATAAATATCACGCGCCCATGCTTCTTTCGTCGCTTTATTTCCCAGGCCCTACGACCCATGCTTTGGTGGGCGTTCAACATTGAACGCTGGAATGTTGAAGCTTGAAGTTTGAACTAGTGAAGCTTTGAACTTCTTGTCTTGCTTCCCGAAGAGAAGACAAAGTGAGCGACAGACATATTTTCGACTTTCGGCCCGGGCGATCACTGTTCCGTTCCGAGCGTTTTTCGGGGATGTGTGATCAATCAATCGATCACTGATGATGTCAAAATAAAAACGTACGCGGCTCTTTGAGACGACTTTGCCAGCTCAAGGTACTGAAGTTGACCGTGGAGAGAAGGTGGAGACCGTGAATACTGGAATGCTGAATGACAGAAAGACTGTTAATATTGGTGACAGCGGTGTAGCTTAAACTATGTAAATTATGCAATTTTAACTAATGCACACCTCTCGAGCGCACCCCCAACCTCTGACAGATGTCATGGTTGCTTGTACGCGGAGGTCGTGATTAGGGATACAAAGGTTCCTCGTAAGTGGCTATGGATAGATCAGGTGCTGTCTCTTCGATGGCTTCTACTAGTCGCCAGGACAACTCAGTATCTGTGGCTGGGCGCAACAAAAGAACGAAATTGCAAGTATGGCTTCAAGTAACATATACTACTTTAAAACCTCTACTTGTTTCAGTATGATTGTTACATTGTGTAGAACAGCGATACCAACGTTACTGGTACGATTTTGGCTGACCGAAACAAATGGCCCGTGATTGTAGTCCATGGTGATATGTATACTCAAATCACATTATGGAGACAGTGTAGCACTGTGGACTGTGGATTACCGATTTCTCTCACAGAGACCGCGGTAGCCCGATGTCTTCTCATTCAATAGTTACGTACGTTCGTTCGTGATATTCGTCACCCTCTCAGCATCGCAAGAGACAGTGCCTTGTTCACACAAGTTCCGATGATCCTAGGTTGACCGTGGTCGCCGGCTTGACAGCGCACAAGTCAGGGAGACGCACTGTTTCATAAAACAACATAGAAACCCGACTGCCTGAATTTCCAACATTACGTATGACATCTGTGCACATGTAACCTACCCTGTGTCCTGGATGAAAGAGGCCCTGAAACTATCAACCCTTTCGTACCTGGAAAAATTGTTGCGCCCGTTCGCTGATTGCCCTCGAAAGTTTTGGCCAGTGGGAGTGTGAAAGAGAATGATAGAGGTAAGTGTTGATTTGATGAAGACTTGCCGCGACTTGCCGCTTTGCATGCCGGGCTGTACGCGAATTCATTGGCTGGCTGCGTCAAAAATCCGCCAATGATGTGATATTGAGGGAATACTTGTTGACCAACGCCCCCCAGAAAATCTAGGCCTGTGAGTTTGGACAGACGTATGATTTTACGGGAGAAAGAGCAACATGAGGCATCAAAGGCCTTGAATCCGCGGGTGTACGCGAGCATGTTGCTAAGCTGTGCCATCTTTGTCAAAGGCATAATATCTTGGTACGTACTGACGTCACTGGCAATTGGCAGGACGGAATCACATCGGCCGCTCGAATCCTTACTTAATTTTGCTGGCTTGTTCCGATGGCCGAGCAACCCTAGGAGACACGCACCTGTCGGAATTGAGTGGGTCGGGGACGAGGAATGTATGTAAGCCCATGAGCGTACAAGCTTTGTTGAGTTGTATACGAGCAGGAAATGGGCTGTCTTGATGTGAATCCCTGGGCCTGATCGTGACTGGGGTTACGAAGTTACCCCATATTTGTTTGACAAGGTTAAAATTAATCGCCACCGCATGCGGGGAACAGGATGATACACGTTATGATACACGCTTACTTCCGTTCGTGTCGCGCTTGAATGGTGGGACTGGGAGAGACAATGGAGAAGACGGAAGGGCTGGGATGGGCAGGGCCGAGCGTCATCTGACGGGCACGCGGGAGAGACTGCGTGCATCGTGACCGGCAAAGGGGGGCCCCGTGATAAGTGATGCGGGTCCAGTGCGGACGGCCCGGTGTTCTGTCCAACAAGATCGATTATTTTTCCCAACGCTCTTTTTTCGCCAGCTTCTTTCTTCTTGCCGCCCATTGTCGCGCTCGTCATCGTCCTCCACGACGAGCGCATCCCCTTGCCAGCTCCCACCCTCGACTTCCTGCTCTGGACCGCCGACGTCCCCGTCTTGCCCGTCTGCTGTCTCTCTCTGAGCAACGTCTATGGCCCCCTCCTTTGAGTTTCCTGCCCCCGTGCTCTCCGTTGCCACAGACGTCGTTCGCCAGCTCGAGGGCGGCGAGGCACTAACCGGTCTCTGGACATGTAAGTCTTTGTGATCCCCGGTATTCTTGCCGAGTCCTTCGCTTACGCTTGTATTTTCTTCCAGTATTCACCAAATGCAAGGCGAGTCTTGAAGACGGCCACAGGCTCGAGAACATCTCCTGGCGACTCTGGCATCGTGAACTCGCAGCGACGACCCCCAGACCCGGCCGTATTGCCGATTCGGAACACGACGGGGATGGCAATCGATTGCTCGATGCCAAAATTGCCATTGGTTACGAACAGGGGGGTAATTGTCCGAAGACGGAACATCTTCCAAGCACACATGTCCCGCTGCCCTCATACCCAAATCCTAGTAAGTCATTCTGTCAGTTAATTCTTGCCTTTTGACTTCCTTGCGCATATTCGCCGCGATGCCATGTGTAAATGCTTTTTTTTTAACCACACTCGGTCTTTCCCCCTCCCTCTTACCCCAACCCCGCATTAGCCTTTCGAATCACTGTAACCATCTAGAACTTGTACTGATTTCTACTCAATTTGCCATAGCATCTGTACCGCGTTCCCATCTTAAGTCACCTATGGCAGCTGGTTCCCTTACTCGTTGCAACAACAACAGCTTTGGCAAAATCATCATCGATATGCTTCCCAATCCACTGCCATCAGCTACACCGCATCCTTGCAAAGAGCCGGCACAGACTGAATCACCCTTGACATATTTCATATCACCGCAATCTACCGCGCCTGCATTGACAGCCGACACACACTCTCTTCCAATACACTGTCATCTGCCTACTCCTGCACCTTCTGAACTCTACCTGATGCCGCCGCCGACCCTGCCAGCTCAAACCTCACCCGAAGCTGTCCCCCTCGTCCAAGTCCAAGTCCAAGTCGACCCCGCCCCTCCGAGCACACCACCCACAACCCTTCCCCAGCTCGTCATCGTACATCCCACGCCCGGACCGACCCCCCACCCCACGCCGCCGGCTTCACCAATTCTCGCTTTCGGTGCCCCTTCGGGTACTTCCAAAGCAATCGATGCACCTTTCCCGGTGGCGGCGGCGGAGCTTGCATCTCCGGAGTTTACGTTGCACGCTGATAGTAGCACGACTTCGTCGTCATCAGATTATTCATCGACTTCGGGCCGAACTAACACGCGTTCGCTGTCGGCCACGACAATTTCGGTCAATTCAAGGGCGCCAGATGATGCTGTCGCCCCGCAGGCCAAGCATGCCGCTAGCGCCGCTGTCAGTCTAGCGAATGGTAGCGGTGCCTCGTCGACTCACGTCGTTGCGCCACCGCCACTTTCAGGCACGACCACCACCACTCCAACGAAAGCGACACCCGGCGCGCCAGTGGTGAGGAAGGCCCACAGCAGTCCCGCTGCGCGCCCTTCCCCAGTCCCAGCACCAGCCCCAGGTCCGGCTGCAGATGCCGAACCCTCACGCGCCCGCCCAAGGGCACCAGGGTCCCTACGCCAGGCTAGCAGTGCGGGAAGCGTGGTAGGCGGTTCCAAAGGCAGAGACGAGCGGAGCAAAAGCAAAAGCCGCAGCCGGAGTCGTGGGCGCGCCGACGGGCCCGGGCGCGCGGGGCTCATGATGACTGCCGCCGCCGGGGGGAAACGGGGCTCGGCGATGGCGGGCGGCGCACAGCGCGGGCGTGCTGTCGGCCTGCGCAAGAGTGCGTCGGGGAAGGGAGGGTCGATGGGGAGGACGGTTGCGAGGGATAAGAAGCCCACGTTTAATATTGGCTCGCATTCGGATGGTGTTGGTTCGAAGAGTGTGGGGAGTGGGTCGAGTGTTTCGAATACGTTGAATGTGAATGGGGCGCAGCAGGTAGAGGAGGGGAAGATCGATAAGACGAGTGTGGCCGCGGCCGCGCCGCAGAGGCAGCAGTCGGCGTCGAAGTTGATGCCGCCGCCATTGAGGCATCCATTGCCGGATCCTGCGACGGTGTTGCCTTCGAGACAGCAGCAGCCGAGACGGACTATTGTTCTTGCTACCAGTGATTCGGATGATGATTACGAGACGGAGACTGATGTTACGGAGAGCGACTCTGAGCATGGTGGTGATGGAGCCCAGAGGGTGGAGGTGGAGGAAGAGGGTGATAATGCAGATTGGTCGAGTGAGGATATGAGCACTGATGATGTGGAGTTTGTGCGGCGTGGAGGAGGTACACAGCCGCGGTCAGGTCACGACAAAAAGGGACACGTCCAACCACAGCATAGAAGCAACAGCACTGCCAATATCCCCACTACTCATCACAATCACAATCACAATCACAATCACAATCACACGAATAGCACGACTAACAATCGACAGCGTGCTGCCCATCCTCATCATCTCTCGCGTGCTCAGCAATCTCGCAGGAACCACGCTGCCAACGCGCAGTACGTCGTTGAACAAGCTGCTCTCGAGGCCGAACGGATACGAGAAATGTTCGCCAAGAAACCAGTACCGAGCTCCGAGGACCTCGTGAAGCAGCGCACGCACAGTGTGGGGTTGCTGACACAGCTTATGCATCCAGATCCAGAAATATTCCCACCGAGCCATCCGTATCACCGCGGCCACAGCTCAGGGGACGTAAAGGGCACCCGGGGGCTAGGGTTGTTCGGCGGGGGCTTGGAGATGACGAGAGCGAATGCGAATGCGAATGGGGATGGGGATGGAAACGAGGTTGGCGCGAGAGCGGGGCTTGGCCAAGGGCACGCCAGCGCTAAGAAGCCCGGTGTGCAGCCACCGCAGAGGAGGGCGAGTGCAGGCCCGGTGCCGGGGATCAACTTGCGCAAGGGCACGGTCGCGACTCCTGTTGCTTCGCAGGTCCAGGTTGGGAGTGTGTCGAGTGTGTCGCGCGAGCCGAGCCAGGAAAGTGCGATAGTGGACGACAGCGAGCAGAGCAAGAGGAGAGGCGGGGTGAATGGGGTGTACAGGCCCAAGGGACGGCCGGCGGATCAGGAGATGGAAGATACGGAGAGCGAGGGGGAGAATGCGGATGCTTCGAATGAGATTTTGGTCTCGAAGAGCGTGGCACAGGAGAAACTGAAGGCGCTTGCGGCACGGAAGGGTATCATGCTCAGTCAACGGAGGGAGGAGGAGGAGGATCTGATGCCGAGTTGGGCGAGAGAGTCTACGACCCATGCAAAGGGACGACGCACGAGTAATAATCACCTCAGTCATGGTGATGCGCCGACGTCACGGCAACAGCAACAGTCGCAAGCGCCGATACCGACACCCACACCCATACCCCTTGGCCACCCGTATAACCTTCCGCCAGCTGCTCCCCCCTCGACACCGCGTACGACACGTCGCCTCATGTTGCAGACTGAGATGTCGGAGAGCTTGCGGCGAAATTTGCTCTGGGAGCGACAAGTAAGCAAGGTTAATCTTGTTGTCAGAAGATCATCAAGCGGAAGTGGATCAGCGAGGAGCGGGACTGTCCTTGGTGGTGGGCCTTTGAGGCCGCTGACGGGGTTACCCAGTCTGGTGCAGCTCACAGCAAAGCAACCGGGTTCGGGAAGTGGTAGTGGCAGTAATACACCCTCTCGAGAAAGGGAGCGCCCAGCGAGTGGGGGAGCAGCATCGGAGGAACAGGACAGAGAGGAACGGAAGATGAGGGCCCTCGCAAGAACTCGAAGTTGGGCAAATGAATTCCATTATACCGGCTGGTAGCTCGTGTGGTGTACAGATTGACCCCACAGACTCTGTGCGCGATTTTCCTCTTGTTTTCTTTTTTTTTATCTTTGGGTTCACTTGTACGTTTAAAACTCTCAATTGTGTCTCTACGCTTTCCATCCATCCCTTACACTCGTTACCATTCCGTAATACTCCTTCGCCCCGTTGAGCTTTTTGATTGATGGCGCGAGGGCAATCCCATCTACCGCATACTCCATTTTGTCTAGCATTGTTTTTTTTTTTCATGCTTTTTTTTGGTTCTCTTTCATCCATATCACCACCCATCGTCTTCTTGACCGTGTATATCAAGCTCACCTCACAATATTACCTCGACACTGTAGTCGTAATTATATTTTCTTAATAACTCGAATTGTAAACAATCTCATACTCTCAATCAACTAACCAATCAGTTCCTTTGGGATAGGTTTTAACCGGTGAGCGCTGATCGAGTGTTACAGTCATTCTTCACATGACGGCAAGGGGCGCCCATCGAACGATCATTGAATCTCTTTCTTACATATACATATCTAGACTGTACCCACGAGATGGTCGAAAATTAGCGCTTGTTTCTGGCTGCGGTTGAGGATATGGCGGCCATAATGTCAAAAGTCTTCCATTTCCCTTCCGTCGTAGCTGTGGTTTGATGTATCTCGACTCGCTTATCGCCCAGCCCTGACTTGCGCGCGTACCTCAGAATTGACGGGGGGTGCAGTGGATCCTCGAAATAACCTGCTTTTAGATAACCATCACCGCCTTTTCCCATGAGACGATCCGCAGCTATTTGCAGACGTAGCTACTTGTTTATTTTTACTTTCCTCGTGAGATCCTGTCAGTTTTACTCTTGGTGTTTATACTTGGTGCGGTGTTGTCCCGGGCCTAATATTTGGCTATACAAAAAGTACGAGACGTCCGCTTCCGCAGCCTCACGTTGCGATATCGCCAATGATTGGCTACGAGTCAGAAGAATCCTCGTTCTTCCATTATATGTATATCGGTTTTTTCCATCCAGACGCGTAATCAGGCGGCATGGATCAGGAACCGATGCGGAATCATT
Organism: Termitomyces sp. T70a; assembly: GCA_017657195.1. NCBI lineage: Eukaryota > Fungi > Basidiomycota > Agaricomycetes > Agaricales > Lyophyllaceae > Termitomyces > Termitomyces sp. T70a. Next base: position 35,072 of record JAGGAT010000222.1, on the reverse strand, counting down.
ATTTATTTGCTAAGACATTTTCCATAAATTGAGGTATCATTTCTAATCCTTCACTTTCCACACCATGTCCTCCAATGAGGAAGACTACAATGACAATGACAACCCTCAGACGGTCAAGAAACGGAAGATCCAACGTGCTTGCGACATCTGCCGCCGGAAGAAAAGTATGTATCGTTATAATTCAGTGTCTGACAAGCTTACTCACCCTATTCCGTAGTTCGATGTAAGCGTAACGTTTGTTCGTTGCTAAGATGATTAGTCAATCATCCTTGTGCAAGGCGATGGTGGTCAAATGCCTGGACACCGATGTTCGAACTGCATCGCCTACAACTTTGAATGCACCTACGTTGAAGCAGCCAAGGTGAGCTATGGGTCCTAAATAGTTTCCAGGCTAATCTGGATGTTATTTACAGAAACGTGGACCTCCCAAAGGGTGCGACAGTTTCCAATTCGTAACAATCGGATGCTCAACTACAGTAGATACGTTGAGCGACTAGAAGGGCGTGTCGAGAAGCTGGAAAAGGTGTTGAGCAAAGTGAGTCACAATTTCAATCACGAGATAAGACCGAACCCCAACGTCTGCCTTGAAGCTATATCCGGACTCGAACATTCTAAAAGAAATAGAGTCTGTCGCGGATACGGATGCTTGGCTTGTTGAATTCTTTCCTCAATGTGCAGAAAAGTCTCATCCGACACCTTTGATCGTCCCCCCGCGGCATCCATATGAAATCGCCACCTCCGTCATTAGAAAGGTTGCACAACCTGTGGATTTCCAAGTAGATGATGATTTCACCCATGTCACTCTTGCAGAAGATTTAAAACGGCTTCATATCGGTGACATAGAGAAAAATAGGTTCTTTGGGAAGTCGAGTGGAGCTATGCTTGTACATGCTGCAATGGAGTTGAAAAACGAGGCCACTGGTGGACAGGATGTTATACGACGGCCTATTCTAGCCTCAAAGCGAGACAGATTCTGGACATTGGCTCCGGTAAGCTGTTCATCTCCAGAATGAACTCTTGTGTACGATTTATCTTGAGATATTAGTGGGAACGTTCCACAGAAGGAGTCCCAAAGGCTTCCTTTGTCTTTCCTGAGCCAGATCTCATGGTGCACTTGATTGACCTCTATTTTTCGAAAGTGAATCTCTTTTGGCCTCTTCTTCACCGGCCAACGTTTGAAAAGGCTGTGACCGGAGAAATGCATCTTCATGACGATGGTTTTGCTTCAGTGCTCTTGCTTGTCTGTGCTGTCGCCTCACGTTTTTCGGATGATCCTCGAATTCTACTAGATGGTAATGAAGACTTGACTTGCGCTGGTTGGAGATGGTATCAACAAGTACAACTAGTCAAGAGGTCTGTTCTCGCTCCACCGTCGCTCTGTGATCTACAGTATTACTGTGTAAGTGTACTTCACCTCTCTAAACTTTTTTTGCTAGAAATCTTTTGGCATGTATCTAGCTGTCAGTTATGTTTCTGCAAGGGTCTTGTGCACCGCAACAGTGCTGGACGTTGGTTGGCATAGGCATACGCATGGCACAGGATGTTGGTGCACATCGGAAAAAGCATAATAATAAGGAGTTGACTGTGGAGGAGGAGCTATGGAAACGTGGATTTTGGTAGGTCATGCTATCTTTCCAATCTCTAGAATGGTAAACAATATCTCTTCTCTTCGCAGGGTAATGGTGTCAATAGATCGCATGGTTAGCTCTGCGTTGGGGCGACCATGTGCTATTCAAGATGAAGAGTAGGATGCTCAATCTTTTTTCCTTCAAGTGTACTTATCAAAGTTCTAGTTTCGACCTCGATTTTCCAATTGAATGCGATGACGAATACTGGGAGCATCCTGATCCTGCAAAACGGTTTAGACAACCTCCAAATAAACCTTCATATGTTACAGGCTTCGTCACTTTACTCAAACTCAATCAAGTTCTTACAATAATCTTACGCACTATAGTAAGCTCAATTTGTTGTCTCACTTGTCGTGTCGTCTCTTACCCTTTCAGTACTCAATCAATAAATCCAAGATCATGCTGGGATTCGTGGGGAAACAATGGGAACAACATATCGTCGCAGAACTTGATTCGGCGCTCAACAAATGGGTTGACTCTATACCTGATCATCGTACGTCCTTCTTGAGTCTTCAGTACATATCACTCATACATATGTGGAAGTTCGATGGGACCCTAGCAGGGAAAATACCATGTTTTTCCAGCAGTCTGCTTCTATCTACTGCACTTACTACTATATCCAAATCCTTATTCATCGCTCGTTCATTCCCTCACCCCGTAAACCGTCTCCCTTGTCTTTCCCTTCCCTTGCCATTTGCACCAATGCTGCGCGATCATGCAGCCATATAATCGATGCAAATAGACGCCGAGGTTTAGTTGCCCTACCTCATATTCAGGTACGGAATACGTCATCTTCGTCATAGGTGTTCTCTTGTGATGCCTTACAGATCGCTATATTTACCGCTGGCGTCGTGCTCCTCCTCAGTATCTGGAATAGCAAACGCTTAGGAGTATCAACGGATTCAAGCAAAGAAATGGAAGATGTCCACAAGTGCATGCAAGCCCTACGGCTGTGTGAGACCAGGCAAGCCTTTCAGCCTTCTGCTTTCACGTGTCCTTATCTAGATATCTAGATGGATATCAGCGGGACGTCTATGGTAAGCTCTCTCTCGAAGGACCAAATATTCTATATGGGCTGAGATACGGACTTGTAGGGATATCATGTATGAGCTGGCATTTGTTGGTGACTTGCAGTTGCCAAACCCAAGCCCTCCAGTCAGTCACAAGCGGGATAGAGATTCTGACAGCTCTGCAGGGTCCGTCACCACATCGACCCCTCCACCCTCGTCAGCAGAAGGTCCTCGGGCAATTGCTGGTACACGTCGTGTGGCCGCTAAGGCGCAGTCATCGCTGCAGCTGAAATCAGAGCCTTCATATCCCCTACCAGTCTATAGCAATGAGTTAGGGAGCATACCAATCAGTAGTCAGGGGCAAATGCAACAGCAACTCACTTGGGATATCGGGGAAGCCATCAGCAGCTCATCAATTCCTTCTTATTCATACCCGTTGCCGTCTACTTCGGTTCCGCTTGACATGGACCTTTTCAATCAGATGGACTTCAATTACGAACCAACCTTTGCTCAGTCAGCATCTTCGAGTCCATTAGCATCTTACGATAACCATGTCGTCGGCGGTGGAAGTAACGCGGTGGGTATGCAACAGCTTATTGGGGTGCTGCCGGACCAGGCTTTGTTGGTTGAAGCGGGACAAGGGCAGAATGTTCAAAAAGTGATCGACAATGACACAGTAGCAATGTGGTCGAACCCGCCTTCCGGCTTTGAGTGCGTCTTAACTGTCTTGACATGAACCTACATTGATTTACATACATAGTTTGGATGATTGGGGTCTATACCTCTCAAATGTCAGTGAGCTCACTCATGGAGTGAACTACCCACCAGCTGGATAGATTGAATTTGGGTTCTGTATCTGAGCCACTGTTTTGTTGTCCCTTACTTTCCTTTCATGGCCATCTCACAAACACAGTAGAAACGGTGTCCACTCTAATTTTTCCTTTCCTGTCAGTGTTTTGCTTGTTATCTTAACTTATATCACCTCCTTGCGTCGCGCAAATTCCACTTCTTCTCCTCAACCTCGTTCAGTATTGACGTCACGTCGCGACCTACAATAAGTGGCAAGTTGTTCGTTCTGCCTGTGAAATCGTTCGGCGCAGTGAGGGTCCACTCACAACTTGCTATCAATAGTTTTAGTTTTTCAATCACTATTTTGAAGACCAAAAAGGTGTGTTCGACTACTTTTCATGATGATGTATTTTCCGTCTAGCAGATGTGTCATATTGTGCGTGCGTCAACGTTCTAACATAATTAAGCCCTGATCGCGTCCACAATGCGGCTTAGGGGAGAACATGCACCTGAAGATAGTGGTGGCTTTGACGGGCTGGACAAGGACAGTTTACCAAACGACAAATCGCAAGGATGAGATGGTCATGTTAGTCTCGATTAACTTCGAGTAACACGGCTTGCCGATCCCAGGTTCAATGAGGCTTCGTATTACCCGATATGACTAGTTCCAGAGATTATCGTGATGCCGGATATCCTACTATGCGACTTTTGGATGGCTGGGCTCTGGAGGCATCTCTTTCCCCGTCGGGCAGAGGGACTCTCAGGTAGCCCCAGCCTTTGTGGTTGACGGATTGACTGCATGCCTATCGATGCGCCAAGTGCATCTGTGGAGAAGTAACGACCTTGCTCGCTGGTCACTGTTCACCATGGCATACTGTTCATGACCCATTTAACCAGACATCTTCACGGGTCAAGGTTCTGGGTTCGTTTTCCCGCTAAATGGTAACTGCAGAAAAAATACTTCGGACATACCCGTCCCCCACTTGTGTCCCGTGTTTTCCGGATATCACTCGCGTTACAAGTTTGTAAGGTACGCCGGATATATCAAAATATTGGATTTTCTGATATTTGAGAATGATATAAAGAGTTGACCCCTATTCCTTGCAGACCTTAAGGTGGATTTCTATCCTTTCTTTCTTTCCGTCAGCCATCTTGCCTATTCCCGCCGTCATGCTGTCCAAGGCTTCTGTCTTTGCAACCGCTTGCCTCGCCCTCTCAACGGCAGTGACAGCGACCCCGCAGAAGAGGCAGTTGGCGCAGGTCATCACTGAGTGCACCGTACCAAATACGGCAGCACTAACTTTTGTGCGTCCTTGAATCCTCGTCCTTCTTCGAGGTTTCCTTATCTTCCTTATTATATAATCAATAGGACGATGGTCCTTGGGTGTATCTGTGAGTTGGAACATCGAGGAAGCCGATGCTCGGGTTATTAACTCAATCGGGTTTAGCTACGACATTAGCAAGGCATTAGTGGCTGCCAATGCGACAGGGACCTTTTTCTTCAGTACGTCACCTCTATTGCATCAGGGATTACGCGATTGTGAACTGATCACTTGGAATTCCAGACGGCAATAATTGTGAGCATCCTCTGGATCATTCAGCGGCTTTCTCACTGCATTTCCTTTGTAGACGAATGCATTTACGACGCGGACGAAATCAAGCGTGTTCGCTATGCCTTTGACAAGGGTCATCAAGTCGCTTCGCACACGTGGGCCCACAAGGATTTGACCACGCTCACCTGGGATCAAAGTGAGCACGAGTCCTAAATGCGTACCTTTACACATGACTAAATCACGAAGTACATGACGAGATGTGGAGGGTTGAATGTAAGAAAGATCTCCTCTCGAGCGAAATAATACTGAGTTTGTGCAGTGGCCTTGTCAAGAATTGTTGGGGTTGTCCCGGCTTTCATGCGTCCTCGTAAATCCTTAAAGTCCATGAATGCCTTTCCATTGCTAATGCATAACAGCCTATGGTAACTACAATGATCTCGTCCGGCAGGCATCTGCGGTTCGAGGCCAGAAGTTGGTCATCTGGGATTTCGAGTATGTGCTTGAGTCTATTGTGTCAGCTACAACTGATTGAGCCAACTTCCACTAGCTCCGAAGATTCTATTGGCGCAACTCCTGCAGAAAGTGAGGCTAACTATGATCAAGTGATTTCCGAGCACCCCAACACTATACTGGCCCTGAACCACGAAACCATCGGTAAGTGTCCTAGACTCTTGAGATTGACTGGCTGACAAATACAAACTGCACCCCCAGAAACTACTGTGTAAGTCTCGTGGTTGTGGTGCGATCATGATATGAAATAATACACTTCTCATCTAGCCATCAAGTCCTTCCTTACGCGATCAAGAAATTACAGGCGGCTGGATATCGGCTTGTTTCTCTAGCTGAATGCCTCGGCCTCCCAGCTTACCAGAGCGTCGGTCCACGTGGTACCCCCGATGTGAGCGATTGGCCGAATTTTAACTTCGTCCTCTTCTCACGATTACTCATTGCACTAGGCTTCTTGGACTTGCTAAACGTTATCAATTCTTGTCGTTACTCGCCTCAGACGAAGAATGCATGACCACACTTGACACATGCCGATATTTGGTTCTTTCTTTTGGACTTAATAGTAACTGGATTCTTCAATACCTTACAGACAATACCACTGGACAAATGTACCTCTTGGACTCTTCTTCTTTCTATCCTTACCAACTTCGTTATACGTGGACAATCTATCATGTTTGTTTGAGGACCTGAAATTACGTTCAATTCGGCGGAGTTGTAAAGATATAACGAAATCAACTGTCTGTCAAAGGTCTGACCCTGTTCGAGCACACAATTGCCGAACGTAACTCATGATACGGTAGGTTATTGCAGGACGTTCAAAGTATACAGTTCGGACCCCAAAATTTCTAAATGGCATATCTTCCCTCAAAATTTGAGATTTTTCTCCCAAGCTCTCGAAATGAGCTGTTTAATTATAGCATTCGATTGAACGCAACAAACTCTCGATATCTTAAGTTTGAAGCTTTTTGCTACTCGAAATGTAGACTTGCACCCTTTCCTCCTCATTTAGCTATCTTATCTATCGGATATATCTCATCTAAAGTCCCTTTATTGAGAGCTGGGATTACGTGCACCGCCGGCTAGTCCCAGTGACAGATAAGGTAGTGCGGATTTCGGATCTGCCGCTCTATTCCTCTTTCTTTACTTAGTTACTAAGAATTTGTGAGACCTCTATTTCTTGTCTTACATCCATCGACTTTCAATATAATGGCGCATCTTATTCCCAATGCTGGGGTGCCTGGCCCTTTGACCAATGAATTTGATTTTACCAGTCGTCTTTACGTCCCCGTTGCCATAGAAAACAACGACCTCCCTCTCAGGATCAGGGTTGCTCGGAATAGGGAGATTGGGCTGTTCAACGACGAAAGTATCGCCCAAACCATCTTGGTTCGCGACACCCCAGAACCACGGCCTGACGATCTCGACGTCGGGCCAGACCTCAAGACCCCTTATTTCTATAGTGAAGAAGAGATCGATGCGATGGCCGAAAGCCTGGAGTACTGTGAAATCGTTGGCCCCTTGCATGCTTCTCTGATGGCGGAGATCGTCGCCATCCGCTCCCAAAACAAGAACGCTAGGATTGATCAGATGCGCCATGCCAAGGAGAGTAGGCCCGAGGCGGATTTACAAGTCAGGAAAAGGTGGGAGAACACCATGAGTATGGTCAATGCCAGGGACAACGCATTGGCGCAGAACATTCAAGTTTCGATTCCTACTATCTATTTGGCTAACATAGCCTGTTGGATGATCCCACCATTGAACTTTTTCACCAATGCAAAGATTGATCTGGTTAACACCAGTTCGCCTGTTGTCTGTACTAGGACCTGCCGACCTCATACCGTTGAGAATGCTCCTTCGGAGAAGGTCCTGGTTTTAGACCTCCCGAAAATGATCTTGGTATGGGGTGGCGATGACAACCCCTCAGCCATAACTCCTTTCCTCTGGCTTGAAGCTACCAAAAACCTCCTACAGGCTTTGAGGGAGGTATTCCGATCTCCTACTGAACCTTACCCAGAGCCAGGTGTGCCTTACTCCAGCTCAACCAACTACGCAATAGAGTTTGAGAAACATTGCAATTTTTTCAAGCAACTGAGAGACTTTGATACGACATTCAAGATATGGTATAGGTTTGAACGCAAGGCTCGGCATGACATCCTCCTTAGGGATATTGTGTTTTCCTGGGGCAGGTATGCGGCACGTGTGGATAATATTCTCGAGTCCCACCGTGCTGCAATGCAAACCTTCAATGATGTTAATCTTGCTTACTTCTTGGATCACTCCTCTCGGATGCATCTGATGTCTCTGGTTCTCATCAGATGCGATTTTTTCAAGACAATGTCCTGGCTTGCCTCCTATGCAGGAAGGCACACTGCTTCTTGGACCATCCTCCCAGTGCAACATTCTTCGAGGATGGGAAACCACTCTTTGCCAAGATCAAAGGCAGACAACTTGTTATGGCGAAAGCATGGAAAGGAGCCCAGTCCCGACAATTGTGCGTCATTTGGAACCTTAATTGGCAATGCGACAATCGACACCGTGGAGAGCAAATGCACATCTGTAGCCTCTGTGGGGGTACACATGGAGCCTTGTCCCACAACCCCTCCTGCAGCCGGGTTGCAGATGGAAAATTCCATCTTTGACGTAGCGTCTTTCCTCGGCCACACTCCTTTGCCCTACAGGAATTTTTACAACTCCGTATATTTTTGCCCTCTACTGTCTAGCTCTCTTCCCAAAGATAACCTGATTTTTAAGCGCATCGTTCACCCTTATAATGCACTGAATTTCGAGGCCTCTCTCTCAAAAAACACGATCTCGCAAGATTTTATCCCTTTTTAATACGAAACTTAAATGAAGGTTTTCCTCTTGGTTCTTTACCTAAACTTAATTCTTCTGTGTTTGTGGAAAATCACCCTTTGGTTTTGAAACATCCAGATGCAGTTCACGACTATATTAATACCGAGATCGACTGCCAGAGAATGTCGGGCCCTTTCACCTTATACGATGTCGAGCGTATTCTCTGGGGTCCAGTCTACGTTTCACCTCTGATAGTAGCTGAACAAGATCAGGGTCCCAACAAACCTTTAAAATTTTGAATATGTCGAAACTTGTCAAAAGGGGACCCTGTTTCGGGTTTCCCATCAGTGAACAGCTTTATTTCTAAGGACAATTTTCCAACACGTTTTGATATGTCCTTCAAATTGGCCAAACAGGTGAGTTGCAGATCATCATGGCCCATGCTTATCCTCTTTATTTCTTTCATTTTACGATCTGGTTTATCTACCTTGCCTTTGGATGTTTACTTCACTGGATTTATTAACATTTTCCCATTATCCTAGGAGTTTATTCTCTTGTTCTTATGTTCCCGATGTCATTTCAAGTCATTTCAACGTTCCCACATTCCCACATTCACACATTCACTTGTTCAGTGTTCACATTTGAAATTTTTCACACATTCATCTTACCATGTTCACACATTCATTTTCCAAAATTCCTTCCATTTTAAGTGCCCTACTGTATCTGGCACCTTTTTTAATTATTTCCCAACGCTCTCCTGTCTTACTGCCGCCTTATAATAGTTTGAGGCTGATATTTTCTGAAAGGTTGCAAGAGCCCCTCTGGGCTCTCAAGGGATCTCTTTCGACATAAAGTCATTCCATCGAACTTGTCCAGTGCTTCCTGATCATAAACCTTTTATTGTTGTTAATTTTAACAATGACTTCTTTATCAACCACGTCCACCCATTCGGTGCAATCCCCGCCAGCAGCAACTCAGGCCAAATAGCTAATGCACTTATTGACATTTGGCAAGCCGAGGTCCAAACTGCAGCTCGTTTCTTCAAGTATGAAGACGATATTAACTGTATTCGTTATCCATTACGGACTGGCATTTATTGGTAAGGAAATTTCTCATACAATTTTGACCAGGATTCTATTTTAAAATGTGTATCCAATTTAGGAGTTCCCTGGCATCCAGAAAAATCTGGAACTTCCTTCAAATTTTCATTCACTTTTATAGGGTTCATATGGGACCTCTCATCTCACTGTGTCTCCCTTCCGGAAGAAAAAAGAGTCAAGTATTTGACTCGTGTTACGTCTATGTTAGACAGGCATCACCGCAGATCTCCCTTCCGGAAGAAAAAAGAGTCAAGTATTTGACTCGTGTTACGTCTATGTTAGACAGGCATCACCGCGGATCTCGATTCAAACTCCGTGATGTGCAAACACTGCATGGCACTCTTGTACACGCAGCTTTCGTGGTCCCTCGAGGTTCCTCCCATCTACCAGTTTTCTTGAACTTCATTTGTGGATTCAATTCCAACTCGTTTGTATCCCATCGCCTTTTGGATTCTTTCGTTAAAGGCCTGCGCTGGTGGGCACATGTCTTGTCCAATCCCTCTCACTACCATCAATTGCACGTCCTAGCTAATCTTACCGACCCTGGAATTTTTGTAGATGCTTCCACGTCCTGGGGCATTGGGGTGATCATCGGTAAGAGCTGGTTTGTGCTACCACTCCAAAAACACTGGAAAAGGCCAGGGCTCGATATATGTTAGCTCGAATCCGTTGCCTTGGAGCTAATGTTTTATTTCCTATGCCAATTATTCTTCTCCAAAAATTGCCATATTACCGTACACTCAGACAATTCAGGAGCTATTGGTGCCCACACCAAGGGCTATAGCCCATCTGTACCCATCAATCTATGTGTTCGACAAACCTATTCGATTTTGTCTGAATGTCTCATTGTCCCTTCTTACCAATTCGTTCCCTCTGAAAATAACCCCGCCGACCTGATCTCACGTGGAGAGCCCGGGCCTCTTGAATCTCAACTTCATTGGGAATTTTTGCTTCCCGACGAAATATTACAGTGTTTCAATGTCGCCTAATAATCGGAATTGTCAGGTAGTTTCTCATGCTACCTTGAGCGGTACTGTTCCACACACAGATACCACTCAGTGGGAAAATACGTCCCACACACGTACTTTAATCAATCACAGTGCATGACCTCCTTTGCAAATTTCCTGTACTTTAATCAATTGCAGTGCACAACCTCCTTTGCAAATTTCCCAAAATTGCTATCGTACTTCACGTAACTGTCAAATTTCAAAGAACTTCAACAAATCCCGTAATTGTCAAATCACCAAGAAATCTATCACTCCTTAATATTCACGTACAATATGCCCTTTTCTCCACCTGCCTTCTGATTAACCCCTATTAGCGCCAAAACAACGCCTAAATCCAACCGCTCATAACAATTACTCTCACAATTTACATGTAGACAATGAAAGTCTTCTCGCACCATCCCAACAGCTTGATAAAACTCCCACAACAAGTGACTTGCATCTCGCTACTTGTGCACAAGTTGATGCCTTGGGTACCCTGCATCAAATTTCCATGCATAGGCCAACCCTCGAGAACCAATGGCGACCATCTCCATACCGTCCTCCAGTGCCCGCAGACCGTCGTCTCCTTTTATGGACCACTCCACATTCAATAACCTTGGAGCGCAATCTTTCCACAACCCTTGCCAGCTCTTTACGCGCTAAAATTTATGAAAACTTACTTGCTTCAGTATCTGAAGCAACTTGACAAAGCTACGGTGCAGGAATCCTGCGTTTTAACCAATTCTGTGACCGTTGGAATATCTCAGAATCCCTTTGTATGCCGGCGTCACCCATATTACTTGCCGCCTTTATTTCGGACTCTGTTGGCAAAGTCACTGGAAACTGCATACAGAACTGGCTCAACGGTTTGGCCCTGTGGCATAAATTGAACAGGGCAGAGTGGTTCGGGGATGACAGTTAGTGTGAATCACTTCGTATTTCAGCCGACAAAGCTGGAGAATGTTTGAAACGACGACCTCGTAATCCCATTACAAAAACCCATCTGCTAGCTCTTCGACAAACCCTCAATATTTCTTCTCCAAAAGAAGCCGCCATCTGGGCCGTCGCAGTATGTGCTTTTTGGGGGTGCAGAAGATTAGGGGAATTGCTCGTATCCAACGCCAGTAGTTTTTCACCCGACATCCACATCTCACGAAATTGTAACATAAAAATGTCCTATGTCAATGGTCACAGAGTCATTTCTTTGCATATCCCCTGGACCAAGACCACCCATCGTTACGGGGCTGACTGTATCCTCACCGCTACCGGGGACATATTCTGCCCTGTCAATGCCCTGCTAAATCATTTGAATATCAACAACCTCGCAAACAATCTTCCCCTTTTCGCCTACCGAACTGGAAACACGAGCAAGTTCCTTTTGAAAAATGATTTCTTACATTGTTGTAATTCTATTTTCTCTGCCAAAAACCTGCACAATATCTTCGGCCACAGCTTCCGAATCGGCGGTTCCGTCCAACTCTTGTCAACTGGAGTACCACCGGAGATTGTCATGAAACTAGGCGGTTGGTCTTCTTTGTGTTTCCTTTTATATTGGCGGCGTCTGGACGTCATCGTCCCAAGCTCTCTAACTGCCTTATGGAATAATCAGCAAAGAGATTTCATTGCACGTCACAACTTGCCACAGAATCCTACGTTCACATAGTTAAATCACACAGTTGTATTAAATTTGAACTTTGTCTCGGCAGAAGATACGTTGCTGACTTGAATATTATATTTTGTTCATATTTTGTTACTTGATATGATAGTATTTAAATGACCATAGCTCCCTGGGGACGGCCGCGCCGGTCGAGCTATGCTCGCTGGGGTAGGCTCGGCCCGGAGCTTCTCTCAGTGTACAGAGATCGAACGATAAACTTTTGTTTCCTCCGGACTAACTTTTGTTTTCCCCGCGCTTCGATCTCTCGCCAAAACACCTAAGTAATTATTCGTCCTCCTTTTCCTTTTCTTCCTTTCTCTTATCACTCGCAGTCTATAGCTCTACCTTATATCTACTGTATATCTCATCGATTCACCTAGTACATGAGCATATACATGTTCGTCGTGATTCCCCCTAATACATTGTGAACGATGTTTTCGAACCGCAAATTCAGCTTGTCACGTAAGAACCGTGATAGTGGCATTTTCATAGTCATCATCGATTGGTCAAATGAATTTTGCTACAGGATCATCCATGAGACTGCATCCAAATCCGTACTTTCCTTGCATGTTCTGGGCCTTTGCTCGCTGGGACCAGCGACTTCTTTTTGGCATTACGGCGAGGTTTTACATTTTTTATTCGAAAGTCCAGACTGTATTACCTAATCATACCTTCCAAATTCTTAGCGAGAGGATCAAATTGAGATTACCAGAGACCTGTCAGGTCTACCTGTCCTGCACTGTATGTAATTTTAAAGGGGTATCAGAATACAAAAAAAACTTCAGAGTTGCGAGCCGACAATGCCGACTGGCATTGACAGTAACGTCTACTAGGCCGTAAATGCTGATATCAAGAATTAACTTTCGAGAACTGAACCGAAAGTTCGAGGCCAATCTGAGTGACTAAGGACAGAACAATTAGCAAACGCTTTCTCGGCAGTAGAAATGGTGCCCTCATTCGGGAGAAAGAGAGAAGCAACGAGGTTCAGGTCAATGTCAACGACTTCCGAAGCAGTCGTGCTAGCAGCCGGACGTCAATCAAGCCACTTCCCAAAAGCGCATACCCCCGTTCAAACCCACACGTGGAAGATATGAACAGGGATAACAGCTCTTCGAAGGGTCATATGGCCCCGGCATGTGTCATCATAAAGATTGAAGGTCTAGAGTGAGAAGTGGGAAGGAGACTTACTAGAGATACAGATTACAATGGATACCGTCTAGAAATCTTCGTCTTCTTCGTCGGTCAGCTCCTCTCCTCGCCGAACGCCATGATGCCGATGATAACCTTCGCGGCGAGCCCAGGACCGTCCATCAGTGTAGGGCATGATACGGAAAGGAATGACAAGGGTATAAAATGGACTAAGAATGTCATCGATCAGTCCGGAGATTCAAAGACTTTGCGAGAAGCGGCACGCACTACCCAGCTTCTCCGATGTTGAAAAATAGTTGTAAGTTCTGGATTCTCCTGCGAATGGAACGTCGGGAAGCCGTACCACAGGTCTACGGGAAGAGAAGAACACACCCGAGATCATAGGAGTTTATGAATGTCTGTAAGAGGTTAAGACGTCAATCCGCCGAAAATAGTAGAGATTTGCCCACCTCTCCTCGCGAGTTCGCCTTTCTGGTATACACTTCATGGTCTTGTCCCTCTACAGTGGTCTCGCCCATGGAAATGCTCCACACATGGTACAAAAGCATGATCCCAACCGCCAGACAGAGGACGGCAGACAGCAGGTATATGATGATATACGCAATCGCAGGAACTCGGTATTCCCATTCGGTCTGTCGTGAACAAGTCAGCAATATGCTAGAGTGCATCATGAAAACAGCGGACAAAGGTAATGCCCAATGCGTCAATGAGCTGCTTATATCCAAGCACAGCGTAGCAGAAAGTGGACAGTACGAGATACGACCTAGATGGTTTCAGCTGGGACCAGGCGGGATCAATTGACAAGACGTACAAAAAGAGGACAAAATGCCGCTCGTTATGCAGCCCCACACATTGGTTTATCCCTGTTCAAAGATGAGGCACGAGCACCGACCAGGAATATGACGACGCACACTGCTGCAGATGAGAGGATGACGGAGATCAAACACCGACCAGGACTCACGGGGCAATGGTGGTCATACTTGAGGACACATCGTTTGCAAATGCGACAGTGATGGGTCCGCTGACTGCGGGTGAACGATGCACGAAGAAAACAGCAAGTCTACTCACTTCGGGTTTCATCTGGCCACACTTACTACACTGCGTCGTCTCTGCTCGTGTGATATTCACAACCGACGACCACTTAACCCTACCCATTAACGCTTTGCCTTTTCTTGGTCGACTCCTCTTCGCCCATAGAATATTGTGCCTTGGCTCTGCTGGAGGCTCATCAACGAATCCGGGTCGAACAGTGCACACGTAGAAATAGTGCATGAAAAGGTTTAACGCAATTACTGAGCACGCTGGCAGCGTAATGATTTGAAAAGAGAGGTTGGGCATTATAACATTAACTGAAAAATTGGGTGAGTCAGTCAATTCGAAATGAAAGTCGTGACACGTACGCACAAAAACAGACTGCCCCCATTGTCATTAGAAAAATAGCGAGTCCCACAAAGAGCGGACCTGCCGCGCCAGTAATCTTATCTCCGGCTCTTTCTAAGGCTTTGAAGCAGCGGAACACAGTTTTCGAACACGAATTGACCATGGTGGTTGGGAAGTTAGTTTTGTTGCTTAAAGCATTGTTGCTGTTGGCATCACCATCACGATGATCACTTTTCGCGATATCATTATGAAACGATGAAATAGAAAATCATCAGTATCCGGCGGATCCGCTGAACATATAATCTTGATTCAAAACTACCGTTTTACGGCACAACACTGGACTTCGAGGTTCTCTATTTTCGAGTTGCACGAGACTTTCTTCGAAGTCGAACGAGTTTACGTTCACTGGGACACAAGTACAATGTCGTTTGGCTTTCATAATTTGCGAATCTATTTTCCAATCACTTGGAAACGCCCTCAAGCCTTCTGTTGAGCTACCTCATGAACAACAGAATGTCAATCTAATCTCATCCTTGGCTTATCGCCTTACGTAATCGTTACCAGACCGCTGCACGGTTGCAAAAACTCTTCGTTTCCCAAAATGGGTGCTCTACTTCCTATGCCTCTGAGTTCTTAGCACTTAACCTTGATTGTCATGGCTTCATGCTAGCTCTTTTGACGATTTTTTTGACAAGTCACACTATTTCCTCTGTTAGAACTATAACAGAGCAGTGGTATGTAGACCGTCGTCTACACCTAGATCAATACACCGTAAGTGAACAATCCTCAGTAGTGTATAAACAGAACTGTATTGGTACCTAGATCAATACACCGTAAGTGAACAATCTAGATACAGTTAATGTAATGAGTATGGTGTCCGTGCATGGTAAGTGTCAGTAACGTACCCTCAGTAGTGTATAAACAGAACTGAGGGTACTCGTAGTTGACCGCGCTACTTTATAGGTAGTTATGGACAAAGCAGTCGTGGCCAGACGGTGGCCCTGACAATGGTACGTGGTACTCTTCACATCGTCACGTCCCAACATCCTCTGTCATATAAACATCCAGCGAGTGAACTGTCTTGCTTGCTCGAGTTTACGATTTGACCTTGAAGCTTGATGTTCCACCAACGGCAACGCATCTATGGCACGACCTACATGTGCCGTTATGACATGTCAGTAAGGTACCTGTCAGAAGCCATAATCATGATCGACGTCAGTCTAAGCTCGCAAAGAAATTATAAACCTGCCGGCCATGTCTTTTGCAATTGCTTCCCCCTTCCGTGCTGTTGTCCCGTGGGTTTCTTTCTTTTTTCCCCTACGATGTTTGTTACCTGGGCTTCTTCTGTATTTGCATTGGTTACACTTGCATTTGCAATACCCACCAGGCGTGAGCTGGCTCAAGTTATCACAAAGTGCACAGTCCCAAACACAGCTGCACTGACTTTCGTGAGTAAAATGTGATAAGGCACCAAGGTCTTTATTGACGTTCGAGAAGGACGATGGTCCTTACATCTATCTGTGAGTGTCCTTTTTCACCAATGAACAATTATCTATCGCCGACACTTGGACTGTCAGAAAAAATGTCAGCGATACACTTAGTGCGGCCGGTGCAACTGGGACTTTCTTTTTTAGTAAGTGACACGTCTTCCTGAACCATCCAAACTGACTCGCGTTACATAAAGATGGCCAGAATTGTGCGCCCTGATTTTGCTTGATGTTACATTCCCATTTTGACTCGGTGTTCAACGTTAATCAACCTTCTGTACAGACGATTGCATATATTCCCAGAGATCTGTTCAAGGGGCCGCGTATGCCTACTCACAAGGCCACCAAATCGGATCACACACATGGAGTCATGCTCACTTGACCACACTCAATCGAACCCAGCGTATGTCTCCATTAACACGTTATCGAGCTTGTTAATCTGAGTTAAATCATAGTCATCTCTGAGTTTTCCCGCACCGAGGGTAAGTAACACATCAACACCAGCTTTACTCAGGGTGAACTTCTACAACAGATGCTTTGAAGAAGGTCCTTGGTGTCGTTCCCGCCTTTACACGCTGCCGTACGTCTTCTCATCGCTTTCGTGCATCAGTCGGTCACCAATGCACAGCCTATGGCGAATATAACGATCTTGTTCGCCAAGCTGCATACGAACGCGGCCAAACCCTTGTAAACTGGGATTTTGAGTGCGTCGTTTGAGTATATTCGGCTCAATACCTCAGACTCTTTGCATTCAAGTTCGGGAGACTCGGTTGGAAAGACTCCTGAAGAGAGTAAGAGTCTTTATGACGACGTAGTTAGCGAGCATCCTAGCTCTCTCCTAGCTCTCAACCATGAGGTCTACGGTAAGCTAGTAGTTATCGTTCTATAATTCTGGGTTAACAGCTATGGGTACCTTCCCCCACTTTCCCCGTTTAGAAACGACTGTGTGCGTGGTTCCTTTCAATTCTACGTCATTATTTTATATATCAAGCTTTTTCTTAGCACAATCGTTTTGCCGCATGCGATTCAAGTCCTTCAAGGAGCGGGGTATGAACTCGTGAGTGTAGCCGAGTGCCTAGGCATGGAACCGTATAACTACGAGGGTGATCCTTCTCCACGCGATGTACGCCTTTCGTTCCATTGAATATTCCTCCCTAATACAAAAGAATTTAGGCCTCCTGGACATGTTGAGCCTTCCTCCTGTCAATCTCGTGTTCTTACATGATTCGAAACCAAAGTTCCCAAATCTGTTATGATACAGCTTACCTTGATCTTTCTAGCTAGCCACGTTCCTTCTGAGTCTTCCTACTGTTTTCAATACCGAACATCCTTTGTAACGCTCTTTGAGCCATCATTTAAACTTGATTCATAGCCATAGCTTCGTCCTTGGTTGTGATCCTCAGATGCCTTGAATGCTTTCTATTTACTGAAAATGAAACTGCGTAATACACAATGCTGGTAGTGCTCTTCACGTCGAAGCGAGCGAAGATAGTGGAGCCGTGCGGTCAAAGAATGCGGGTTCCCAATGATCGAAGAGAATCTATTAAGCTTTGTGAGTCGAATGGCTCCATTAGATGGTCAGCAGTCTGGAATACAAGTCAAATGCATTAGTTGTTGTCCAACGGAACCTGCATCTCGGAAGTTCAGAATGGGTTTTCAAGCAGAGTTCCCAATATGCCCGGGTGATGTTTAAAAACAACTCCCATTTCTGGATGCCCCAATCAACTGGGTTCAAGCTCACGTCCTCGATTTTAACCAACACTCTGCCGTTGCCTGGCTTTGGGGCGTTGTTGTAGCCTAAGACCCAGTTTAGGCGTTTCGAGGAAAAGGACTATGTGCTTCGGTATTCTGTTTCAATTTTACCTGCCTGAAGTTGGGAGCCAACATAGAATTCAATGGAAGAAAAGGTTTATACATGCTATAAAATTCAATTGAATCGGCATTCTTCGCGTACAGCTTGGTAAGTCGAGTATCTCTCTTCGTTAATGAGGCACCCCTTATACACCTGTTAGAACGCTGAATGTCAACTGTCATGAACGGCTACTTTTTTTTTTTTGTAAATTGAATTATCATTGACGTACGAATAAACCCGAGTCAAAATCTTCCACTCTCAGTAACAGACACGGATTGACTTGTTTGAATTCAAAGTTGCGCAGGACTGGCTTAGACGCCAAGTAACAAACGGAGACAATCATTAAGAGAGGGCACTGGATATAATAAAGAGGACTTTGTGTCACAGTGGAAATCCTGTATACAAAGAAATGAAATGGTTGTATGTATAAGCGAGTATTGATGAGGATCTCGTACCCTAAAGGCATCAAGTGACGCTTACAGATGACCGCTCCGATTACACATTGTCCGATGGGTTTAATACACGTCGAATGAAGGTCCTGAGTAAGACCATGATCATAGCGCATCGACACCCGCTCAAATACGTGCTCTAAGCTGATTGAGCAGATTGCAGACAATCAAAGTCGATATTATGTTGATTATGATTACCTTCAAGTTGTGATAGCAATGAGATCCGAGACAATACCGTGAGCTGTAATGATCATTGTTGGTGTGCACGCAAAAATCAAGGTATCACCTCCGAGCCAAAGTCAACCTAACCCAGGACATCGTTCAGGAAAATCGTAACAAGCCAAGATTGATATTGCGCACAAGTCCCTTCACAACGCTCACAGAAAACTTCGTCAGTCTTCAGAATGGAGGCCGACCAACTTGCGAGACAGTGGCAGTCAGAGCTTTGATGAAAGAGTAAGGTTTCTGAAACCGCCGTTGGTCAGATGAGTACCACAGAAAGACTCAGTAGGAGCCTATGTAACGCAGACAACAAACAGCAGTGGCCCATTGAGTGAAGTCTGTTTTCTGTCCGAAAGGGCAGAGATGACTCAAAGTCCGATTCCAAAGAGTTATCTCGTTGACAAATACTTCTTGCTGAAGACCGATGGGAGTAACACAGTGTATACATTCTTGAATAGATTGTTGTGAAAGGGAAAGCGGAGCGGCTCGTGCAAGGATGCGAACGCTAGATTTGCAAGGACGGTAGTGGGACTTCTAGTTCTACTGAAGGGAAACGCGACACGACGACGGTCAGGTGTTTTTGAAAATAAGGTTCAGATCTCAGATCTCAGACTTTATGTAGAGCACGCGTTGATGAACGCGAAAAGATTTTGTCCTTCCCCCAAGAAATACAATCTAGGGAGCCTAGAAAGTCTGTGGTTTTGATCACAACCTCGGTCTCGTAGCAGTCTTTTCGTGTTTTCTTCTGCCGGCCTCTGATTGTGTCAGGACCCATCAGTCCAATTACGGGTAGTTTGTGATACGCAGCTCGTGCGGCTGTCGCATGTCTATTGGGCAGACTCTAATGCTACGTACTGCTAGGTTGATCTTTTATGCAGTCGTCCTGACATCTGTCAGGAGTCGTCTGTACTCCCCGACAAGTCCGGAATCGCTCCGCACTGTTGACACCCGAGTTCACTCACTTATAAGGCTGACTTTGGGGCGCTGAATCGTAAATGAAACAGCACTTCGGTAGTACTCCGGTACGAAAAGTTCCGCGAGTACCAGGAGCTATGGGTTTGTAAGGTCACAGATTCGATACATTGCAGCCAAAATTCGATCTGATTGTCCTGGCGAGTAGGTCTGATAAAGATGAGTTTGAGACGATCATCCTGCTGGCTCTCTCGAGCTCTTACTAGAGCTTGAATATGTATTGCTCTGGCTGCTGATAGGCAAGTGATTGACCGATGATCATATCCTAATAATACCACCCTTTTCTTTCTAATTGTTTCACCCTGAAATATCTATGCACGCCCCGTTTGTACTCCTACTTTGGAGCTGAGAAAACATGTCACATAAAGCTGTAATATGACTGGGACATTGACAGATTATCACATCGAATCCTAATTCAATCGGAATCAGCCATGAGACGGTCCTGGGAAAAGTGCACTATGAATACCAGCTTGACCATCCTCCTTTTGCATTACTCCTAGGTAGAACATCGCAGCACTTTCTTCCAAGGATGTATCAATGATTAGGCTTGGCATGTGAGAACTGTCTATCCAAGATCAAATGATGGTCAGGCTCGTATAAAGATAATGTGTCTTGTATCCTGCACAGGCAATTTACCTCCAACACCGACTCATGTTTAACTTCGGGACTATTGGTGGACCCTACCTTGCAGGTATGGAAGTTTATCCATATCTCAACATTACCTTATTTTCACTGCGATCCAGCGGCCATGACCAACTTCGTGTATGGGCAATGTTCTTCCCAGAAATTTCGCCTACCTTTTACTTAGACTTTTTGGCATTACGTGTTCACAAACGATCCATTATTTCCGCACATACTCTGATGACCACCGGCTTTTGAAATTAGTTGTGAGTTATTGTCCTATGGGTCTTTACTTCCGCAATTGCCAATTCGGTGTCTACAGGTTGCAGCATTGTTGTAAGTTTATTAGACTAATATGTTTTTGCTATCAGATTCTGAGTCATATAGCATCATGGAGGGAGCATATGCAGCGTTCTTGGTACAGGGAGTACACCATGTCTACATCATGTGCAAGTTGCCCGAGAACATATTATTAGGCTTTATCATGCCTTGGTTAGTTCTGATGTGATCTTGTCTGCTACTTGACCTTTTTCTTCTAGGGGAGTTGCAGTACGTATGACATTCACTTGGTCAAATGAAATGCAGAGGTTGACACCCTTAGCAGGCTTCTGTAACAATCACTGTGTGTTCATATCACTCCTCTTTCCGACTCTCATTACAATGAATTTGAAGCTCATGATTACATCAACAGTCCAGAGGTGAGCTCATAAAATTGAATGTCACTCATTCAATCTGGAGCCACTGTAAAACATCAACAGCTTCTATGCTTATAGAGTGTATCACCGTGAGTACCATGTTCTTCATCTATTATCACATGCTTACCCTCTACAGTCAGCATTGGACATAGATGGCAGAAACCCCTTGTTGTCTTCATAGTATTTTATTGTCCATGGTCTCCATTCCTCAAATGTTTACTCTCCTTTCATAGCTGGCCACCTCGCTGGCCCAATTTAGTAAGTTAATGTTGTATTTTTGGATAATTCTACTGACATTTAGTCAGGTACTGGATTGAGTGAGGCAATTCTATCAGACTAAGGCTTTCTGATCCAAACACATCATTTAGTAGGGAATGCTGCTGAGTTTGTGTCAATTCATTCCATATTATGAAGAACACTCAAGATTTTAACAGATATGGTAATGCCTCAGTGTTTGTTATGAGGAGATCAGTACCACGTGTAGGAATATTAATCTTTCAAGATGTATGCCTCACATTGAATGACTTCTGAGAAAGATCACATATTTAATCAGTGTGGTCATGGCAATTACCTGCGATATAACTATTAGTGTATCTCTTGTCTTTTTCCTGAACAGGATGCACAGTGGGTTCCAAATGTGAGCCCTATTTTGTCCTTAACTCCCAGGAATGTTGTATGTGAAACATCACTTAGGTCTAAAAATGTGATCAACCATCTAGTTGTTTTCAGGTAATTTTGTCAACTCAATCTAGCTAGGCATAGTTACCAATCAAACAAATAGTATTAGCAATGGACTGTTAACAAGCATCACTGCAATTTGTGTACTGATAACAGTATGTGACATTGAACACATGCATTCTAATTGTTTGCTTTAGCACTTGCCTATTATAGTATTATATAACTCCTTCTACAAGTGTCCTTTCTGCTGGTGTGTCATCATAATTGAGTAGAAATTTCTACTATTAGATGCTCATGGCAAGCTTCTAGCATTTGTCATTATTAGTGGAAAATGTATGTGTTGTGAGCATTGTTTTTGCTTTCCTACTCATCTTCTTAACAAATCCAGTTTATGTCAACTCAATGCTGGTCAGTTGGGTAGATCATTTGTCGTGTGCAAATAAGGCCACTAATAACATCTTGATTGGAAATTATAGGTGACGTATGTTAATGCCCACATTTTTTAATCCCTATCTTTATAGTCACATGTAGGCTCAACTCTCGTACAAAAGTTTGAGAAATGTTTGAAGAGAATGAGACAGAGCAAAATATTGCAGGGCTTTTTTCACCATCACTGCAAGTAAAATTTGTCCTCTTATATCCAGTTTACTCAAAGTTATTGTCCTCTTCTTGCCAGAGGATCTACTACAAGCAACCTGAACAATGCTACTTAAATGTTATTATTATGGAGTCATTGAACTTAAAGTACTGGATTATTAGTAACTTTTTTATTCAATTCAGTACTTTTTACCCTTTTTTTCTTTGAAATCATGATGGTTATTAGATAAGAGAAAACTTTGTGGAGGGCACCTTGAACTGAAACCACAATGTGCAGGAAGACCGGCATGCAGTGACTATGCACATCCTGCTGGTTTCCACTATGCCTAGCAGGAGAATCAGAATAAGACTTCTTCCTCCCCCCCAACTCATTCCAAGGGAAGTGTGTTGCACTTGACCACCACTGGTGGCACTACTAGGACAAACTATGCAAGCCACAGAGGCCACATGATGCTAAAAACAGACCACAAATTCACAAATAAAAGGTGAGCTAACCTAAATAAAAATGACCCAGACTCCAGACATAATACACTAAGTGAACCTAGCATACCCCCAAAACCCAGTCTGCACTATGGAGAGGCACTAGTGAGAAAGCAGCAATGACACATACATGAACTTTTATGGAGCAGAATGCACACATGAAGGCTGTCATAATCTGCTTCTAGAGTAATTCCAGAGCACACCCACACCAACCCCATCCAAGTTCACTACTTAGTTCAGAACATGAGATTGGAGCAGACTCCTGACAATGTTGCTCATATAGCTTGGTTATTGGATATTGGTGCTGAAAAAAATCTAGAGCTTGGAGAAACGTTACAACTTCTTGAAAAGATGATCTGTGATGACAATTCTGCCACTGGATTGATTTCTTCCACTTATCCTGATATTGGTTATTCTTAAAATGATCAGTATTACCTGGACCAAACTATCCTCTTTGGCAAGAATGCTGATATTGATGACATCAATCCAAAAGTTCTACAGAGATTTCCAGGAGAAGAACAAATCCTGCATAGTGCAGACTGTATCTAATCTGATGATGGAAATGCTAATGATTTGGCATTATATCCTATGGAATATCTCAACTCTTTGAGAGCAGGTAGTTTGCCTTTGGCCAACTTAGCTTTGAATATTGGTGTTCCTGTTATGTTCCTCAGGGATTTGAATTCAATTAAAGGACTTTGCAATGGAACAAGAATGATTGTCACTCATCAGCACCTATCTTGCCTCATAAATGGAGATACCAAGTTTGCAAGATCAACTGTTTTGATTCCAAAGATCAATCTGGATGTCTCTGAAGAGGATTTGCTTATTGCATTGTGCAGGAGACAGTTTCCAGTTTGATTAGCCTTTGTTATGACTATCAACAAATCTCAAGGGCAATCAGTCAAACATGTTGGATTGGATCTTTGATTATCTATTTTTGCACATGGACAGCTTTATGATGCACTTTCTAGATGCACATCTGGAAATTGTATCAAGGTGATTTTGTCACTAGAAAATACATTACAAAAAACTGCAAATATTGTATATCAAGAAATCCTCAATAGTTTACAAATGTAAGTGTGATTTTTGATGAACTACTTCTTATTACTAACTTCTAAATTTCAGCATCTAATGTAGATAGCTTGACATGGTTGTGTGGACATAGCAATGTCCACAGAATGGAGAGCACCCAGGAAGGATCCCAGGGGCTTGGCAAGTGGAGCATTCCAGAGTGCTCCACAAGGAGTTGGTAATGATGCCACATCACATAGTGCCATGGGTGTGGGAGGTGGAGGAATGCCAGGAGGCCTTTTCTCCACAACTCTTATGAGACCATCTAGTGATAGTCAACCATTAGTATGAGGTGGGGAGACTGAGTCAGTCACCCCTACTATAAGACAAATAATGAATCAGCACAAGCTCTGTAAGTGCTCAGGAGTTGGAGCTGGTGTATCTTGATGCACCTTGACAGGTGTGCAGGGTGTCTGAGGAGAACTCTATCAAGAGGAGCCAACTCTGTTGCAGGCTCCTCAGCAGCCAGTATTTTTGATAAATGTAAAACTCTATTCATCAAGAATATATGCCAACATCAGTAATACATAGATGAAGCTACAGTGAGGTTATAGTGAAGACTGAGTTACTAATATACATACTTGGAGCCCTAACTGAATGAAGTGAGGTTGGGGTGGAGACTGAGTTGAGAAGAAGGTTTGGAAATGAAGCCCCCAATGAGCTACAAAATCCATGCCAAAGGCATGGATTGTAGCTTGTATAAGATAAATGCTAGAAAAGTTTACTAATACACTGACTTCTGACTGGGGTGAAGATCAGTCTACATATATCAATGCATTATACATCCTTCAAATTTCTGGGTCATGTTGTCAATAGAGTTGTCAAAATGCACTACAGACAGGTCATACACAAACCTCATGGAGATTTGAGACATTGAGAAGACAGTGCTGATGGAGACATTCATGTCAAGTGCTGTACCTGTTTGACACTGATATCTCTGCCTTCAAAAAAAAAAAAAAAAAAAAAAAAAAGAGAGAGAGAGAGAGAAAGAGAGAATGCTTGATGAGTACACTTGTCTCGTCATGTATGTGACTCAGGAATATAAAAACAAGGATTGAGGGGTAGTTGGTATTATGGGTAATGTAGACCTCGGTTTTGCCGTACGCCGCAGCGGCCATCCCTATTGATCTATTTTGAGCGTTCCACACTATACCCTGAGCCTGGCCGTTTATTGATGACTGGGAACGACTACGTAGTCTGTTACTCACGCCACTGCATGGCTTACTCATCTGTCGACTATAATGGGCTACATGTTCTTTCCGACGTGGGAAGGTTATTGAATGACCGTTTGGGAATTTTTTGCTTGCAAGGTAGATGGCGTACATGTATAAATAACGCGCCAGTCGTTTGAGCATTCTGCGCTCCAATACCCCTTCTAGCATCCTTACAACTGCATTGACATCCATTTATGATGTTGAAACTATTCGGATCTCCTACCTCTACCTGCACTCGTCGAGTCGCTGTTCTCATGCACGAAAAAATGTTACCCTTTGAACTCGTTCAAGTCGATGTGGTCAAGGGTGAACACAAGTCTCCTACCTACATGGAGAAGCAACCTTTCGGTCAAATCCCGTACCTTGTGAGCAATCTCGGTATCAATCTTGTTCCAAGTTGAGGATGATGCAAGGATGACGACGGCTTCATCGTCTACGAGAGTCGTGCCATCTGCCGCTACCTCGAGGACAAGTTTCCCAACCAGGGTCCCAAACTAATGCCCACTGACCCTAAAAAGAGGGCTATCTTTGAGCAGGCCGCATCTGTTGAGGTCGCCAATTTTGACAGCTATGCAAGTAAGGCTGTTTCTGAGATGGTCTTCAAGCCGTAGGTACAGCTACTATTAGATCACATGCGAATTTACACTTCGTCAGGATCCGTGGTCTGACACCTGACCGGGTTGTCTTCGATAATCTCATTATGGAACTCGGCAAGAGGCTTGATGTTTACGATGTCATTCTCTCCAAGCAGAAGTACACAGCTGGCGATGTACGAAATCTTACTGTTTAATGCATGTTACCGGACTGATAGAAAATTAGGAGTTTACCCTAGTTGATATCTTCCATCTTCCTTATGGCGCACTCCTTGAGGCTGCCGGAGACAAGATTATGTACGACGAAAAACGCCCCAATGTCGTTAGGTATGGATACGTCCTACTTTTCAGAGGTAAAGTTAATGATGCAACGGTTTAGGTGGTGGAAGGACATTACCACTCGTAAATCCTGGCTGGCTGTAAAGGATAAAGTTGTCGGAATCAAAGCTTAAACCACCGGAAGTAAATCTCTACTTTCTTTTGGAGCCAATGATCCGATACGTTCTGAAGATTGAATGCTGAAGTCAGGAGATACATAGGTCAATGCCTACTTGAATCTTCCATATTAGCTATCATATCATGGTCATGAGAACAATTACAAAACTTTCACATACTGTCCAGCTAAGTGCGCCTTAATCGGACTCAAGCACGCGCTACAGCAGTATTGTTCTCTTCTTATGGATTCGTACAAGTTCAGACATGTATTCAAATGGCCAAATGAGGATTCACAGTGCCGAACGACTATTAGGGCGGCTTTATATGAGCCACATTGTCCCAGTCATGTTGTGTACACGGATTAAAATTGATTTGTGGGACCTCTGAGTCTAAGTTGATATCGACGGATACCCTCCATAGATCGTTTTCCATATCGAATTGGAGTGAGATTGCTTCAGGAGGGCAAAAGCCTTTCAGTGGAAACGAACAGACTGGCTATCGTGAGGGTGCTTATCCTATCTGCAATTGGCAGTGTCCTCGAAAGTATCTGAACAGTAGATGTAAGGTATATCATTGAATGCAGGAAAGAGCCTACTCAGAGATAAGTCATTGCCTCGAAAATCCCTCCAAAGAACTACTTTCTTTTACTGAACAATTTCGTTCCTTCAGTAACCGTCAGACCTGTGAAATTGAATGTGAATCAGATACGTTGTGTAAACAGCCTCATTTCCAAGATTGTTTGAGTACGTGATGCGATTTGTTAGGATCTGCTTCCCACATCATCACTCAACGTACCTTTCTGAAGACAACAAACGACGTGATCAGAAAGATCAGATATGTTGAGAGTAACCATGACATACCTATTGAATTGTATCATTCTCACAATCGCTTCAGAATGCCTCAAGGGTGCAACGACTTTGTTTCTTGCGATGGACATCGGAGAGCGGTCCGTGCCGAACCGATGTCACCTTAGCTTGAACAGCTTTCATTTCATTCCAGTACCACATCACAAAGCGTAAGCTATCATCTAGTAGGGTTACCACAAATTATCTGGAGGGGACAGAGATTCATCTCCATGCTATCTCTGCGCATCGTTACAATTGAAAAACATGCTGCGGAGTGACTCCGATTGAGTGACCGTCATCGCCCCTTCACAGGCAGGCGGCTCGATTGCCGATCGAACTTGACCTTGAAGTGAATACTTCGCATCCTCCTCTAAAAGCAGTCGAAATTTTTAATTCCTTGCTGCTGTAATTCCAGGATCATCAAACCAAATAAAAGAAGTAACGTTGAGTCGAGGTTAAAGTGAAATAATAGAGGTTTTTCTATTATGTAAGTTAGAATATTTGATGATTCGGGATGCATCGGATCCATTACGTCAAGTTAAGTCACAATATGAATCACCCTCGAATCTTGTTGAAGGAACTCGCGATCACGCAATTGTTGCTCGCTATTCATGAGTCTTCCTGGCGTATCTATAAACCGCAGGACTGCTTGTCACTACCCTCACTTGAATGTTACTCCCGGGGTTCATTCCAGAGCCGAAATCATAGCATTGTTTTCTTTGGGTCTGATCTGACGGACACATGTACAGCCCACTGCACTATCCATGTGCACCGACTCGCGCCTGTTGACGCGATCTACATATGCTGGCTTCTCTGCTGATTTCTCAGAAAAAATATCACTTTGAACGTTGCCCGATTGTGATTATTGGTCGCAGCCATATATTCAGAATGGTCTGGGATGCCAGAAAAACCCGATTCCCATACACAGATACACAATAGCTCAGATGGTATTCCGTCTCGGACGGAACATAATGTTACTGTCAACTTTCTTCTTTTGATTGAGCAACGTTGAGCAATAAAAGGTAATGAAATAAATCTCGTCGAGTCGAAGTTCCCTTCCTTTCTGATCCACTTGGCTTACACTCTCGTAATCTTCATCGACATCACTCATGGTGTTTAAACTCTATGGAGCTGGTCGCACGACTAGCGTCCGTCGAGTCGCTGCTTTGATGCGGGAGAAGAATATACCTTTCGAACTCATCCACGTCGACGTGGCGCACGGCGAACACAAGTCTGCTTGTTATGTGGATAAGCATCCTTTTGGCTTAGTACCGTACCTGGTGAGTGGGTTTGCCTGCATAAAGGTATTGGAATGTTTAAAACGAACTAATTGTAGGACGACGACGGCTTCATTATATACGAAAGCCGTGCTATTTGCCGCTACCTCGAGGACAAGTTCCCGAACCAGGGCCCTAAACTCATACCTACAGATCCTAAGAAGAAGGCTATCTTTGAACAGGCTGCATCAGTTGAGGTCGCCTATTTCGACGCTTTTGCCAAAAAGGCTGTTGACGAGAAGATCTTTAAACCGTAAGTACATGACATTCTCCTTGTGGTTACCTGCGATTACTATAAGCATAAAATTCTAACTGAACTTTCATCTATCAGACGGCGCGGTTTGACGCCTGACCTGGCTGTCTTTGACAGCTCCATTGTCGAACTCGACAAGAGACTCGATGCGTATGAAACCATTCTTTCCAGGCAACGATACGCTGCTGGGGATGTACGAAAGAAATGTTCAATGTTCATGCCTGCGACCCTACTCACAGAATAATTGTAGGAATTTACCCTGGTTGATATCTTTCATCTTCCTGAAGGCTGGCTCCTCGAGGCTGCTGGAAGTAATATTATGTATGACGAAAAACGTCCCAACGTCGTCAGGTATGAACACACTTAGTTTCTCTGAAAATGATAGGATTGACGCAAGGACTTAGGTGGTGGAAGGACATCAGCAATCGCGATTCTTGGCAAGGAATCAAAGATGGTGTCGTTGGACATAATACCTGAATAGGTCATGTATCTAAATACATGGCTCCCCTTTGAATGATTCAATGTATCTGATGCTCGAATCAGATCTTTTACATGCAGAGACATTATGAACAAACCCAGTTCCTAGCGACGAGTTAGATCTCGCGTTGTCAGGCAGAGTATCCGTCTAGATCATCGTTGAAATACATTTCTTCCTTTCTAAACAAATGGATATACTTCCCACAGACGTATTTGACGCTCAAATGATGCGGCACACAAAGAGTATTGTCGAACAGAATGCATATCAGAACATCTATCTCCAAAAGCATGCCTTCTTTCTGAGATTATGAATGAACTGATGTACCTAATGTTCAAATTAGGACATACGAATACCTCACAATAATACCTCACCTCACATGTCACGATAACGAACAAAAAAGCATCGTCCGACCGTACTCATATAAGTATAAAAGTTGTCCAGCTGACCCTCAGATTCATCCCGGTGGGCTTTGAGCGGACAGCTCGAAAACTTCCCAAAACACGCACGAATCCGAGGAACGCTCAAAGCGCGCAATGTCACGAGGGAGAAGGCGCGGAAACGCTGCTCTTGCATGAGCTCCCTACCCATCTCACGAGGCCGTCCACGCTCTCCCAACTCGTCCCACGCCTGTCGATCTACAGGTTTTTCAGAAAGGGAACTTGACGACGGATTTCCCAAGCAGATGCCAGATTCCATCCAGTCATAACACAGGTGGCTAATCGGTGAGAACATATCGCTGGCCCCACTGCTTGGCTCAGTTGCCGTGGACTGCGAGGACAGCGCGAGATACGTGGAGTTGGTGGGTATTGCAACGGTTATTGCAACGTTTATAGCATATCTTCCACGAGTTTTTTTTCGGATGATTTAATCGGGGGTTTGATACTAGATCGTGATAGCACAAGACCTTTTTTCTCGGCGCGTCTTCGGAGGGAAGGACACACGCGGCGGCGCGGCCCAGGTGTGTGGAAGATCGTGTGCCGCTCCACAAGTCAGAAATTGAGGACGGTCGTGGGTGATTGGAAGAGACGACGCAGAGAGCTCAAACTCAGCATTGGCGCGGTCGTTGAAACTGTGCCTGTGGGATCTCCAGCCACGTTTGGGTCGTTCGCATGATACAAACCTTCTATATGAGCCTTCAAGGTTAAAGCTAAAGGTTAAAGTTTCGAGGCGGTTTTTCCTTGCTGACATCCTAGGATAATTTGCGCATGAATAGCTCAGCATCCCTTCGATAAAGAATTAGAGTTGACCGACAGGGTGGCTTGTAGCGATAGAAAACGAGCCGTATACACAGGAACTAAAGATTGATATTTGATTAATGTTGATGACCACTGCAATCGAGAGTGCAATTTCAATCGAGTTTTCTCTCTATTTTTTTCTTGTTTCACATGGATAATTTGGAAGCGACCACGATGGCACAGCCCGTGGCATGCGGAGGTAAAGTAAAGGTAAAAAGTTCCATATGCGTTTTTTTTTCTTTGTTTTTGATTGTGATTAAATCCCATATGCGCCTTGATATCTGAATGAATTGACCTGGAGCTCCCGGGACGCATTGGGCGTTGGAGATTTACGAGACGCACGGAAGCTCCGCGTTGCAGGATGAAAGATGATCAGGATGATTCATGCATGGATGACTCAGCGTCCCTCCGATAAGGGATCAAAGAACAATCTTGGCACACAGGTCGATGTTGATTGGCATTATCCTTTTCTCGCCCTTTTTCCATTGGTTTTCAAGAAAAAAATGCATACGGGTTATTATAGAGATGAGCGGCACGATGCAGCAGAGGTAAATAAGCAAAACCACGCTCGGCAAACAAACAACCTTTGGATGATTTGTCAAAGACAGCTTGCCCAGAAGTCGAAGTGGAAAGGAAAGACGCGGGCGCGGTTCAGAGTAGAATTGGAAAAGGATAAATGTCAGAAATCACAAGCGTTCAAGATTCAAGATGTGCTCGCTTACTGCGAAAAGAAGTGGAGTGTAATTTGAAAAAATGTCTGGAAGACGACGGCGACCACCGGGAGGGCCCAGGGGATACGTACGTTGGTAATAATCGGGGAAGAACGAAAATCCGGAAAGCTATACCGTGAGTGTGACCTCATGCGCCATTAACGGCTAGTTCAGAGCAGACCACGGTGCCGTCACTCAAGATATCAGTTCAGTGCACTGCCACTCTCTAACACCCACGCTCCCGGCGGCTTCGCCTCACGGCGACAACTCTCATTTACAGCAATTATACAAGCGCTTTACGAAAAGAGAAAACAGTGTGTACACACAAGAACACAAGTTTGTCAATCGCTTTACGACGGAAAGAGTCCGAAAGAAGTGTCAGCTCTCGCTCGTCCGGTATGGTTCGTGATCGCGACCCATCATGACGCGACGCGTTTAATTCATGGTTCGAAGAAGGGTCCATGTGATGACGTAAGCTCAGAACCTCTTCCATC
Organism: Termitomyces sp. T70a; assembly: GCA_017657195.1. NCBI lineage: Eukaryota > Fungi > Basidiomycota > Agaricomycetes > Agaricales > Lyophyllaceae > Termitomyces > Termitomyces sp. T70a. The sequence continues at coordinate 3,859 of JAGGAT010000222.1, read as the reverse complement.
AAATTTCAGGTCCATTCTAACAAGTTCACCGTCTCGTCCTCCGTCCGCTTGCTCGGAAAAGAATAAAACTTGTCTCTCTTCGGCACCAGGTTTCCCATGATACATTGGAACTTTCTCTTTGGAGCTCTGACGTAGTCCATCGAGCCGGGAGATTCCATGCCCACTACGTATTCATCTGCACTGAAATGTATTGTCGCGCGGAGGTTGACAAGGTGACACGCTCTAACTGGCGGGTCTGAGAGGCGGAGGGAAGATGCGAAGCCCGTGCCAAAGCTCCAGCGGGAGGAGGATTCTGGCCGTGATCTGCTTGTGGTTTTCCATGCCTGTCGGTCGCCATGGATCAAACTTCTCTTTGCTTCCAAAGTGCTTCTCGTCCCTGAATTGTTTGGCGCGAATAGCCCTTAGCCGTGGCGTACACATAACCCTCTTTAATTGCTTTCTCTCTGTGTCGTCTACCGTCTCTCCCACTAGCAATGAACGACTCACAGATTGTGTACGCGGACGTTCTTCCTATGTATACGTTTTTAACGAAGTCTGATCATGGTTTGGGTTCTTAGTGATCAACTTCCTGCGGAGATCGACGTGTATCCAATGTCGAGCATCGAGCTCTTCGAACGCGCATTCGTAAGTAAAGGCCCCGCGTCACCGGTCACCAAGTTAAGTATTCTAAATGATACACAGTGCACCAACTTTTCATGCTGCAACATCCTCTTCCCCGATCTCCACGCCCTCCTGGATCACTACGACGCCACCACGACCGCGCACTCGCACGACTGTTTCCCTACGCCCCTCTCACTCTCATACTCTCCCGCGTCCTCCCCGCCCTCCTCCCCAAGCACGCACCACAGCACCCCCGCAGCGTCCCCTCCCCACCGTCGCCCCGTGTCTCTGGTGTGCACCAACATAGACGCCCCTCTCAGCCCGGTCCTCCTTAATTCGCACCTCCACATGAGCCTCAGCCTAAATCCGACTCTGGCCCAACCCGCCATGGTTCCCGGCCTCGCGCCCATGGTCCACCCATACATCTATCACCCAGACGCCTACGCACTCGCAGACTACCCCGCCTATGAGTACTGCTACGACACCGCGACGCGATACCTCGCAAGTGCACGTGGGCCCGGCGCCGAGTCCTCCGCGCCGCTAGAAGCCCAGAGTTCCGATCCGGGTCCAGGTATCGGGATCGGGAGTATTGGAAAGTGTGTAGGTGGCGCGAGCAAGACCAGGCGTAGACGCTCGTCTTTGCCGTCTTCTCCTTCGTCGCTGTCTCAGTCCTCATCTTCCGATGCTGGTGTGCCGTCTCCGACGAAGAAGAAGAGAGGAAAGGCTGACCTTGCAGGTGCTTCGCTCCCTGGGCCGAGGAGACGCAGACGGAGTCAGAAAGCGTATCAGTGTCCTGTATGTTTCCCTGGCTTTCGTTCCCTTCCCCATCTCTAATATCCATTGACTTCTTTTCTTCTTCTTTTTTCTCTTTCGGCTGCTTAAACAAAAATTTTAATCTCTCAATTCTTTCCTCCAAACTCAACTTCAGCTTTATGATTATCTTATTTTTTTTTTTTTCGCTTTCTAGGTCCCAGGATGCTCAAAATCATATCTAAACCCAAACGGGCTCAAATACCACCAGGAAAAAGGAAAATGCAAGATCGAACTGCCGGTCGAACACTCTCCTCCCGTTTTTGTCGCCGATGCGGCGAATAGTACGGGCATGGGTATCAAGCTCCCGAGCGCGCCCTCGGCCGTGCCCGTGCCCTTTGGACTTCCCACAGCGGACCACCATGAACAGCAACAGCAGGTGCGAATACACCACCCCCAGCCGAGACACGCGGTCCTGCAGTGGCCGCCGTCCACCGTCAAGAAGCATCGTTCGAGCGAGCTTGATTCGGAGTCGGAGCTGGAGTTGGAGTCGGAGTTGGCTGGGCATGGGGATGGGGAGTCGAAGGTTCAGGACGGGGCCCGTGACGTGCGCGTGGAGGTCTGATTGCGATGTGGTTTTTATTTTTTATTCTATTTTTCTTGGTCGTGGTGTGGATGGAGATGTGGATGCAGACGGTTGCTTTCCGTGGTATATGTGGTGGTTGTTTAGCGAGACCTGTATAAATTTGTATGTACTCCTGTATGTAAGTTCGTTATACTAATACAATAGCTAGACGCTTCTTAGGCGTTGACAGTGGACTGGGCATCTGGATACGAGCGATAAGAGGCACACGACTTCCGGCCCGCGAGTTCACCGTCCCCCCTCGGTGTATTTCCATCATAACAATCATTCCATCAGACCGCAATCATTGCGTTGCTTCTAGTGTTACACAACTCTGATCCTTGGGAAAGTCGGTTCTGTATACTTATGCATATGGGGAAATAGTATAGGATGGGGATTGACATTCAGACGGACGACTCGGAGGACTTCTCGAACTTACGCAGTTGTATTATTGAATTACATTTGCATTTCACATCACCCATTTCACATCACCGTCCACGGCTCCGATCGCCACCCCTCCTTTTCAAGGATTTTCTGTTTTAGTTTTCTGAAGGCTGACAGAGACAGGTATGGCCATGGGGTTGTCAGTACATTATAGATTTGATGCGGTGTCAATCCTGGATTTAATTGAACGATTGGTTGAATGAATGATGGGTATCCAGGTCAGGTCAAAGAAGCTGAGCGGATCAGCCATTTTGAGGACTGACTGGGGTATCTGGCACCCCGTTTACCATTAAACTCTGTATACCTGTGACAAGCGCAGTAAATAACACTTCAGGAAATGTAGCGTGTTTCCTGAGAAAAAGGTGTCAGAAATATGCTTTTCAATTTCTGGCACCTTTTTCCCAAGAAACATGCTAAATATTGTGTCAGAAATTTTCAGGAAATATATCAAATATTCTCTCGATGTATTCTTGGTAGAATTATAAATTTTTCCGTGTTTTATCCGAAGAAAAAATAATCAAAATAGTTGAAATGTTCTCGATGGTTTTCTTGAGAAACACATGATATGTTTCAGCATGTGTTTCTCAAAAAACCTTTGTTATGTTCATGTGTTGTATCTCGAGAAACACTCTTTGTTCTTCTAGAAAAACACAGCTCGGGATAACTTACAATATTTCTCAAGAAACATGCAATCAAAAAATGTCACAATTTAATACAGAAACAAGGTATACAAACACGTGTCGCATCGCTCAGCGCATCGCTCAGCGCGCGACCATCGATTCGCTCATCAAGACGCTTAATACGTAGTACTGAGTCGGTAACATAGAATACAGATATATAGGCCTTCCAAGAAAGAGAATATCGACAGCTTAAGTCAAGAAAAATGAGGACTAAATCAGCAGGACAGGAGATTGACTTACAAGGAAAATCACCACAATCAATCCGATCTGCAAGCCTCTCGAATTCGAGTTTGCCGGCCGTGGACAGCGCGTGGAATGCTATGCGGTCAGTAACAAGCGGATCAAAATTTCTTGTGGCCGAAGCGTGGCACAACTACGTGGGATGGCATCGTTGAGAGGAACTCATCAACGACGACGGTGCATGTCTGGTTGACGCTTGGTTGGTTGGACGGCGTCGTCGAGGGGGGTCCGTCAACAACGGTCAGTTGTTGTGTCTGGTTGAGGCTCGGTTGGTCGTCGTTGCGAACGGTGCATGACGGCGTCGTCGAGGGGGGTTCGTCAACAACGGTGAGTTGCTGTGTCTGGTTGAGGCTCGGTTTCTCGTCGTTGCGCTCCAGTTTGGCGACACAGGACAGAGACTCGCGACCCTGAAGCTTGTAATTATGTGTAGTCACAGAAAAATCTCAACACTGACCTGTGAGAGATGGATAGAAATGGTGGACCCTAGGCAGATGTTATCATACATGATCTCAAAGTTCGGCAT
>JAGGAT010000221.1:0-51084 GCA_017657195.1 Termitomyces sp. T70a | reverse complement strand
TGGTATGGGGTACATGCTCTGGTTTTATTCTGATCTGCTCATAGGCATCTTGCCCGTCTATTACTGATCTATATTTCACCCTTGCTGCCCTTCTCAGGATTCTGTCAATATCAGGCAATGGTGAAGACTTTTTGTGGGTGTTGGCATTCCTGGCGCGTAGGTCACTCACTATTCATAGCCTGATTGGATCTCCCGGCTTACCCGGTTTCTTCAAAAACATCATCGGGACTGCATTGGCTCCAGTGGTGACTTCCCACCGACCCGTCCTAATATAAGTTGCCCGCTTTTCATCCCATTGGGGCTTTAGAGCCTCTGGGCACTGGGATGGCCTCCATGGATAGATTTTATTCTCATCAATGAGAGGAATCTCATGATTTATTGCGCGAAGCGGTGGTAGTGGAGTTTCTGCAGCCAATTTACACAATGGTCGGGCATATTCCACCAATTTGTTTCGAATGCTATCTATATTCTCTTCATAGACCGCCATTGCTCGGGTAGATAACCGGGCTACTCCAGATCCCTCCTTAAGTGGTAATGGTACGTCACTTCCTATGACTACGCATGGCGGATTCAATTCCACTGAGACCTGATGCTGGTATATCCAGGGCGTCCCAAGGATTAAGTCATATCCATTCAAATTCATTATGTCAAAGTATCAGTTAGTCAAAGTGTGCTGGTATTCCAGTCTCACAGTTGTTCCGTAGTTCACCCGCAAACGTGAACCTTGGACTGCTAGCTGTACTGGAATAGGGTCCATTAGTTCCTTCTTCTGGACTTTCAATTGTTCAGCTACCATTGTAGACATGAAGTCTCCTAGGGACCCAGTGTCGATCAACGCTCGAACTGGGTGTCCGTTTACTCTTACTACCACAACCAAGGGTTTAGGGACACGACATTGTTCGCTACGTTGTCGGATATTGTTTCTTACTAGGGTAAGGTACGTCCCTGCTTCCACTTGTTGTCCGTTTAGTTCTAACAAGTGCATGACTTCCAATTCCTCTTCCAGGTTTTGTGTCCTCCAAGCCCTTGCTGCTCGTAACATATGAGTCAAATCACTGCTTAATTGTCTCAAGGGTCGTAAGCAAGGGGACCCCAATGGGAACCACTTGTCCTGATTCATACCTCCGGGTGGATCGAATGTGCTGGCTAAATCCAAATAGGCAGTTTCCAGGGTATCCTGGTACCACTGTACTATATCAAACATCGGATTGTGCAGTCTTCCATAAGCAATACAGGTATGGAACTCAAGGTACATGTCATGGATGTCATAATACGAGTTACCATCTATCCCTCGGGGGTAGATGCGAAATCTTCTTCCTGTTACAGGCGTACGTTCGACTCTTCTGGATGTATACAGGGCTCCCAATTCTAATACTTGGGTGGCGTTCCATGCCCACACATCTCCTATCATGGTTGTGCGGTACCAGTTTAGTCTGGTGACTGGTACTTGGGATTCGGAGGCGCATTGCTTGGTGTACCAAACTCCCACTTTGTATTCCTTGTCCGCCACATCAGCGATGGGGACAATGAAGTCCATTCCTCGGACCTGGTCCCAAAGAGTCATTTCAAGATCATTAATATCATAGGCCACAAAGCATTGGCCCTTGTACTGTAAGCAGTTTATTGGATCGCCTGGATATGGTTGCATTGACTCTAGCATGTATTCTAGCTTGCGCGCGGTGGCGCTCCCTAGGGATGCAGGCTTGCCCCATCTCTTTTCTTCTTTTTGCAGCAGATCTACTTTTATCTCAGCATGCGTTACATCGAAGTCATATGCGCCATCTGCCCATCCGAAGTTCATTGGGGGAGAGGTATGCACTGGTTCATAAATGCTATCCCACCCATCCATCTGAAACTCGGCAGACATAAGCTTTATTCGTGCATGGCCAAAATCATCGACTATTTGTGTGTCGGTTGTGTCTTCCTCATCATCGTTTTCCAAATTGTCTTCACTGGAATCGGACACCGACTGTAGATCTGGGAGGCTATCGTCATCAGGGACTTCTTCTGTACGGCTTGACCTCTCTTCTGGGTTCGAACTCGAATCAAACCATGTAAATCAAGAAATTGCGCCCACTGATAGTTCACTCAAGGTGTTTCCCTCCACCTCATCTCTGAGTTGATCTATCTCATCAATGTTTAGTCTGATACTATGTGATTTAATGCCAGGGGGGTCTGAAGTGGAGGACTTCATGACCCCTTGCTGTGGGCAATTTCGGCTGTAATGTCCCGCTTCGCCGCAGCCGTAGCACCTTCCTTCTGCTTTGTATTGTTCCATCTGTTTTTCACTAAGATTTTGTTGTTCAGTTCATTTTCCCTTGTCTTTCGATGAACTATGTTTAGCAGATTTGGGATTTTTCCAGCTTTTCTTCTTGGATACAAAGCCTGGGGTCTGGTTTGTGTGCTTTCCATGAGGAGACTTCGATCTGTGGTGTCGCGATCTTTCTTCATTATTCTTAGGGTTCGAATTTTCTCCGGCAGTGTCGTTCTCCCGGTGATGGTTATTCTTTGGTTTTGGGGCTTGTTTCGAGTCTCCTCGGTGTTCGTTGAGATCCACATTTTCTGCCCGTTCTAGGAACTCCGCTTGAGATACAATCTCATACCATTTAGATACCTCCAGGTCTAGTCCTGCCCGATAAAGGCCACGTTTGATTGACAGTTTGGATCTGTTGAATAGTTTTACTACCTTTTCTCGTTTGCTTACGGTTCCAACGTAGATGAAGAGTTCCTCCAGTTCCAAAACATACTCTCGAACGGTGAACAACTTTCCTTGGCCAAAGTCCCTGAGCTTATTTTGTTGCCGGTTGCGGAAATCAGTGGGGAAACACTTGTTGAACAGTTCTTTGAAGAACTTTTCTAAGGTCCATCTACCAGGTCGCCCCAATATCTCATGGGAGTAGAAGTTCCAAGCCTTCCCGGTTAAGAATCCTGCTACTATTGTTATGTGTCGGTGCTGCTCGACATAGCCGTTGGTGAGGTACGTGGAGCACTGATTCATGAACTGCATGTATTTCTGTATATCTGATGTACCATCATACTTCTCCGGAGGGATAGGTTTAATCATGGAGGCGGGCTTCTGTCTCGCTTGGTCTCGGTGCCTAGATCTACTAGTTTGAGATCTCCTACGTTTATCCCTTGCCTTCCACTTAATTTCAGCCTTTTGTTTTCGGTGGCGCTGAGGCAATGTTGCATCACGCGAGCCTCTTCCTGAAGAGTCCGCCTCTCCTGAGGAACTGGAGTCTCCACTGGTGGAACTCCTGGCATCCGTGTCTCCTCCACCTTCATCATCAGTGGAGGCGCCGCTATCCTCCTCAGACGAGCTTAAGCAGTAGTCTGATCTGGACGAGTCATAGTCGTGTTTCAAACCGACTCTGGTAAATAATTTTCCTAATGTGCTGCCTTTCGAGATCTGATTTATTGGGCGCAGAGCTCCAAGGCTCTGAGTTTTGGGGGGTTGTGGCAATCTAAACTTGCCGTTACTTCCAGCACGTTTCATCTGATCTCCTAGGGCTGGTGAAAATTTCTCTCCCTTAGCCACCCTTTTCGGGTCGGTAGGGATGGAGGACCTTCTACCAGTCTGGGATGGCTCCTGAGGGTCATCCTCTTCACTGTCTGGGTGCCCCTCGGCTGCCAGTCTTTGTGCACTGAAGGATTCTAACATCTGTTCCTGAATTGCGGGGTTCATTTCTTCCTCTGCCAGGACTATGTCTCCCCAGTTGTGCGGATCTATTTCTTTTTCCTTGTGGGTTCTCTGATCCATTTCTGTATCGATGCTTCCCTCATCGGTTTCGTAAACAGATGTATTGATCACTTTCTTGTGCCTCTTATCTACCAAGGTCTGTTTTTTCTTAGTCATTCCTTGGCGTGCCTTAACTATGGTATAGGCTAACTCGGGATCTACTGTTCCGACTAACTCTCCATCGTCTGCCTCGTTCGCCCATGGGCAACCCAAGCCAGCTGAGATTTCTTCCGTCAATGGCCTTGCCATCCTAGTCACATCGGGTTCCGATGCTGACCGGGGGTGGCGTCCTCTGGCCGCCCCTATCTCAGAAGAAGGTGGAGAATACTCCCTGCGGAGATTAGCCGCAGGGGGCCTGGGCTCCTCGAGTGTGGGCAGGGGCCTGCCCTGGGTCTGTTCTTGTGGATCCTGAGCGCCCTGCTCAGTGTCCAGACCCAGAGCATCCCCACGCATGGCCCCTCTGGGACCACGCGTACTCACATCAATTCCGGGCAGGGTTCCTAAACCTGGATCCGCCAGGGCACGATTGCGAGTTGGGTACCTGTGTTGCAAATTTTTAGCAGACATTGCAATGTGTTAGACTCACGAATAGGGTATTCCTTTGGTTGATCAGACCGCTAGAGTTCCACAGTGCGCGAGCCAAGAGTACTAGAGTGTATAGAACTGAGAGAAGTTCAAAATATGTAGCGCGAGGCTGCTTTGTAAGCAGATGTCGGACCACACTTAGAGTATCGCATGAACTGGGATAAGTTCTATATTGTGAAAAAAACTGTCTAACTCTAGTAGGTAATCGTCTTTATATATGTTTTATGAGGAGATATTATGTAAGGAGAAAGATATAACGAATGATAAGATAAGGGACAATAGGAGGTATCGTCCCTTAGGCAAACAAATCCCTACACATTACCGCATTATGAAATTCTATCGTCAAATCGTATGTTTCATTTGTTATCTCCAATGTTCGCGCTGCCCTAAAACTATTTCTCAATATTGCCTCAAAAATTTAATAGGTAGAGGTCCTTGAACCGCTGGCGAACCGTCAACTTACGTTGGTTCTGGGTCCAGGTACCGATAGATTTTCGCTATTTGACCTATTAAAGTTTTGAGGGGTTGATGTCAGTAGAGACAAAGTTTGATTTTGTAGAGTTTAGTAACATGCAACGTGTTAAGAGATAATTGTTTTGTGTTGACCCAGCATGAGTGCGTGAATGAGCACCGGGTGTTCCCTGACATACCTCTGCCAGGTGTCGGATTTCCACCTGCCAGCAGCTTGGATCATGTGTGGGGGCCATCCAGATTCAGCGAGGAGAGTTGCACCTCCTGCATGCATTGACTGACCAGCAAAAGATTTCAGGAAAAATGAGCGGAGATGATTGATGAAGAAAGATCGATGAGGTAGTTCTCCTGACGCTGTAAGCCAGAGCTCCCGGGACATGGGAAATTTGTCATTTCTGGAATGGAGATACATCATAAAGTGCGACCACGGATCTGTGATGTCGTTGGTGCGAGTCAATAGGATTCTATTACCCTCAAAAAAGGGGTCTGCTTTGCTGCAAGGTAGGAGGAATTCAAAGGAGTCTTCTGAGTGCCGCACTGTCCATATCTTGGTTGTTTTTCTGTCGTCGTATAGTTCATCGTTGTCCGGTCTGGTCATCTCTCTGAGACGCAAGAGGGCATAAAAACCTGTAGTTAGCATAGCCACAAACAACCGATCGTTGTGCGACTGGGAGTTGGTGTAGTGTCTGATGACAAGCGAGAGGTCATCCTTTGATAAGGCTCGTTTCCTGTTGGGGGTTGCCCCACGTAACCTGTGGCAGCCGGCAAGGGTGTTTTTGACGATCGTCGAATTTCGATGTTTCCGAACGTCAGGAAAATACGGTTCAAGCTGGGAGCAAATTCCGGACAAATAAGTTGATACGGAGGCGGGGCGTATTTGATGTGCCATGTACGTTGTGAATAGGGAGAGCGTTTCAGCTGTTGGTTCAATGGGTAAGTCGTGAATGCGGACAAAGTTCAAATAAGAGTTCAAGGCAGAACTGTAATTTTTGAAGGTTCCGTCGGCAATTGCAGCGCTGAGGAAAATGGACCATTCGTGTATCAGTTGGTCAATGGTCCAGGCATCCCGATGGGGTTGCCTGGACATGTGAAATGGTGGGTTCATAATTTTACTGCCCCCAGCAGCTGTCGAGGGGGTTTGAAGGGGTGGATCTTTAGATCGGGGATAATTTCGAGAGCGTTGAAGAATTTTCCTCGAGAAAGAAGATTGGCAATGATGTTGTCAGCACCTGGAACATGTAAGACTTTTAATTTTATATCCTTTTTTATCATCACATCGACGACGGCTTTAAGCAAGGGGTTGTATAATGGTGTAACGTGGAAAGAGTTGAACATGTCCACTGTGTTTGAGTTGTCCGTAAATATGACAATTTTTGAGAGGATGGGGGCCGAGTCTGCAGCATCTAGGAAAGCACAGGTAACTGAGAGGGCTTCAAGATAGTAGATAAGGTCCGATGGTGTCTCTGGCAGAACATCACAATACATCCCAGTTTTAGATTATGGGAACCAGTAAGCCATTGATAAGGGACAAGCGTCTGAGTAGACAGTTATATCGGCACTGTCAGCAGTCCAAGCTGTAGAGGCTAGGACTCGAATCCCTGTCGCGTTTGAAATGTGGTGTAAGGCCCAAAGTAGGTCGGAATGCAAAGCGACGTTGCACCAAATTCTTGCGTCAAGGTTGTATGCTGTGTCTTTGATACATGCATAGACGTTTGACAGCGAGGGGCGTAAAAGTGGAAAAATGTTGAATGCCCAGTTCATCCAACCTGCTAGCCTTTGATATTCCTTCCGTCTAAACCATTTTGGTTTTCCTTGAGGTTGGTCTGTCACGCATTGGAGTTCATTTATCAGGTCTTGTCGAGCGTCATTCGGTAAGGTCATTGTCATTTTCTTGGCATCGACCTCTATCCCAATAATTACCAGTGGATTACCCGATTTCTGTTTTCGCTCTCTGTGGGGGATTCCAAGGGAGTCCCAGAGTCTCAACAGTGTGCATTGGTCCGTAGGTAACATCTTGTCGTAAGGCTCATAATAACTCATGTCGCCTTCTATAGAGGCACCGTATGAGTCATCATTGAAACAAAATGGCCTGTCGACATTTAGCACATGTTCCGCTATCCATGTCACTAAGCTATTGATGGATCCCCAGATGTTGAAAGAAGCCCTGCCACCGAAGGCATTGTTCCTGTCAACGTAACATTCACCGTTGATGGTATTAATTTGCTTTATTTGCCAGTGTGGGTGCATAGGACATAGATGGTAGGCTTCGGACACATCAGATTTCCACAATGTCAGATTCCTAGCTCCTTGAGTGTGTAGGGACAATAACTTTTCACCCAAATGTTTCATAGAATCCAACGGCATTCCAGCAATGTCTTCGTGTTTGATCATTGAGTTGAGTGAAAAGGTTCCTGCGGAATGATTTGTAACGAGTCTGAAATCGGAACTTCCTGCTTTAGGTACTGCATGTATGGGGGAACTATACATCCCTGGTAGAAGGTCAACTCCAAAGGAGTTTGAGAAACGTCGTTTTGCAAGTTCGATGTTCTTCTGATCTTGTAAGAATTTTGCTTCTTCGGAGTTTGTCAGCATATCCGTCGACACATCATACTTTTCAGGATAGACACCTGGGTGGGTGTCGGCAAAAGGCCAGAAGCCGTGTTTCAACCCATCACACACCGACTCGACAAAAGGTTGATTAGGGTGTGTCTCGAGAAGATGTTGAAATTCATCAACATTAATTGGCGTTATGATCTGAAATAAGGTAGGATTGTTTGTTATTGTTGTGCAAACAGGTTCGTAGGAGAGCTCGGCATCAGGAGGATTGGGTAACGGTCACGCTGATTCTGACCAGTCTGCCAATGTTAGGTGGGAAGGAACAGTCTCCCCCCAATAGTTATATCTCAAGTACCACAGTCGTGCTCCCCAACTGATTCCTTGAGCATTGTTATGTGCACTTGGTGACTGGGTGTGTTTTCCCACACTTTTTGCAGGTGTGTTTATAACGACATCCTGCTGTCGTAAAGGGGCATCCTCGCGTAGAGTTAAATCTCCTACAGATTTCGGTTTGGCCAGCACTTGTGGCTTGCCGTTTGCTTCTCCCACTGGTTGTGACAGGTGTGACGACTTTGACTCCATCGCTGTCGAGAATGGCATGCTCAAGCTTTCTGAACTTGTCAAAGTCTGTAAGCAGTATCCGTTGTCCTCCTCCAACCTCTGTTCTGACTGCCTTGTCGTATTTAATAATTCGGGCGTGGACCGACTCGGACTTGCATGAGAACAGATCTCGAATGTATTTTGAATATTCTCTGAGTTCATTCCTTCGGTGCGGGAAGGCAAAACATACTGCTTCTTCCATGAATGAATAGGCCGTGATCTAGTTTCCATACGATTCGACTCTGCGAGATGGATCGCTGTTTCCAGCGAGGAGCTCGTTATCTGTGTTACCACGTTGATTCTCTTTAGAATGTCCGACATGGCTAACTGCGCTGAGGCAGACATCGAGGTCGACCAAGAGTCCATTGATAATGTTGTTCCACTGCGTGGAGGGGAAACCGGGAGGTGCTGATTGCACGAGAAAAATGCGCCGTTTGACTTCCGACGGGTTCCTGCTGTAGTACTCAAGGAGTTCCCTGGTTTGTCGTGTTTCTGGTCGTCCTGCTGACCTTGCCGCAAGCTCTGACTCATACCAGGGCAACTTAGATTCGAGGATTTTCCTTTTCTTTCCTGCCGGTCTTCCTTCTTCGTCACTCTCGTTTGTGTCTGAACCCTCGGGTTCAACCGGTGACTTATTGACGGTGGCAAGGAATTGGTTTGTACCTCCATCGACGTGTTCTGGAGAAGGTGAGTGTTCCCTTCCATGTCTCTCTTCTCGGTGTTGAGCACTGTGTTCTCCAGTAACGTCATATTCCCGTTCTGGAATAGCAGCTTGTCCCCGAGTACTATGTTGCTCTCTCTGTCGCTCAATCTGGTCAATGAGTTTGATGTATTGTCCTCCCGCATGGCGTTTAGCTGCTGGTGTACTTGTTGATTTTCCACACAGGGTAATAATCCTGATAAGCGCATCCTCTTTCGATTGTTCTCCATTTCGATATTGTTCGACCTCCTTTTCCATCCCTGCGACAACCGTTTGTGGGTCGAGTCCTGATTGGGCAGGGATGGTACTGGATTCTCCTGGATGCGTTGTAGTAGCGACGGTCCTGTCGACGTCAGGTCCGTTACCCCCTGGATTCGCTTCAGGAGCGAGAGATCTCTGTGATGGCTCTGTGGGTTCTGGTTCCCCGCTGCTGTGCATTGTTGGCGTAACTGATTGTGTCTCTTCATGTTGACTCATAAAGTTTAGTTTGATGTATTAATAGCTCGAAAATATATTACGGGCACCGCGAACCCTAAGTCTGTAGTGAATCGTTGTCACTAAGGTTATCTCACTGGGGGATTTTTTAATCGCACCTGGAGGGATATCGTGGTTACATGGGAGGTTTCTAAGACTCCCGTGTTCCAGATACCCTCCTAGGTCACCTGATCGAAGTCTTCAGGCTGCTGCATTGGCCTTGTGAAGATATAATCTTAACTACGATTATTTTAAATTTTGTTTATCTATTACTCATACATTACGCTCATGTTACGCACTGAGCTCCATATGTTTTACCAGTTCGGCTTCATATAAACCGTCTATATCCTGGAGTCAGAATCACTTCCGATCTCTGCCTCCAGTTACATTGTACTTATATTACTTGAAATATACTTCGTTCTGCGAATATGCTGCGACAAACCTCCACATCCTCAAAAAGATAAGCTACTAAACCGTCTGATATGACCACACGCTCCTCTGCGCACCTCCCTGCCTCATCTGAAGCCATTGATCGATTGTTGTCGAATGACGCATCGGGAGCCGTACTCATAGTTGAAGTGATGCTTGTTCCTGTACTAGCAGAAGGTGGGAGTCTAGATAATCATTCAGAAATGGCACTTGTTGCACGCCAATATAAATAATGGATCTACATTCATGTTATAGAAGGAACCTCCGATATACGACAATTCTGTGTCTATAACCTTTCAAGCAACTCGTGTCTGGAGATGATATAATCGACCAAGGGCACCGATCAACCAATCAAGAGTATTTGAGCGCTGGAACATTGCTGGCAGTGTCCTGACGCAAAATTGCAGCAAGAAATTTATCAATATCCTCTGAAGGCGACCAGAACCAGGAGACAAATTATGCCAAAGATGCAGAACCTTACTTTACAAAACCAAACATGACTGGCATGTCGAATTGAAGGTGTTCAGGATATGAGCTTTACACCCCGGGATGCCTCCATGGCTGTTTTGTGATGTAGACCTTGTCGGAGATGTTTGTTTACCATTCAAGATCCCTACGCATCTACGCATCTACGCCCGAACAATGTTCCAGAAGCTCTGAGTCTATAATATTCATTATGGGTCGATAGAAGACTGAAAAGGCTTTGTCACGGGAGAAATGGATCTCAACTGTTTCTGTCTAAGGCTTATTACAGACTTAGCGTTGCGTGACATCAGCAGTGGCTAATACCTCTCTTGGAATGCTTGTAGTAAAAAAACCTCTGTATAGCAAAGTATGAGAGAAATACCAATTTGTTCATATAGTGAGTAACAAAAGACGGAAAAGCATAACTGCTGCTGTGGAGACTCGGATTGGCAATTCTACCTCAGCAATTTGCTTTTTTAAGGAGAAATTGTGTGAGAAAGACGTCATTCCACTGCCTTGGAACAAGATATTTTTCGAAGTTGAACTTCATGGGAAAGATAGATAACCGGAGGAGCATGATCAACGTGAACGCACAGTGGACCAAACATAAACGAGAAGGAAACATGAGCTGATAGATAAACGATGATCAATAGTTTTAGTGCCCTGTTCATATTGTATTGTACAATATTCAAGTTGTTGCGCTGCTTTTACCATTCGGGTGTATTTTGATTGTGAATCATTTTTTTCTACTCGGACCAATATCCTTCAGAGAAAACAGACTGGGAAAATATTCGATTTGGAACTTCTGGTACCGAACTTGTTTGACTGCTGATAAACTCCACCGTGTGGCTACCCAGAAGTTTGAAAGGCAACCTTACAAAGTATTCATTGAATATTCTACGACTTCCATTCCATACAGTCAGATTCCGGCAGGGGGAAGGCTCCCAGGTCCAAAGTCCGGCTCTCCGCCCAAAGTCCCAAAAATGTCCCCAATATAATTGGTAGGAGGTACACCTTCTGCAAATGTCTCGTTCCATTCATTAAGGATACCCTGAATGACTTTGACACCAGCAATGTAGATGTTGGCTACTGCGGGCGCGAATCCCCCTGAGTCTACAAATCTATTTTCTACCGCAGTCTGCCCAGGATATTGCCGATCGAAGTTGGCGCCCGTGCGCATGATGATGATGCGTGAAAAGTCAACGAGCTCGTCTTTGGCACCACGAAGCAGTGCCTCAAGAAGGGCATTGTCCTCTTGTTGCGTAGAGCAGTACACGCCTGTGCCGTTGGTAAACAGGGTGGTTGTGTTTTCGAACGTCTCACCAAGCAGGCTACCGCTCCAGAAGGTGTCAGACGCTGTAGTGTCACACTCTACCACGGATGGCGCAGAGGCACCATGTGCGTAAGCCTCAGAGGCAGAATAATGTGCTCTGTAAGCTTGTGCTTCTGCGCTGTCGCTCAAATTTGCAGTCTTCGCAAAGCCGACTGCGAGCTTGCGAAGCGCGTCATTGACCTCAAAGACCTCTGTACCATAGATATCAGTCGGGTACTGATCCGGTCTTTTTGCTCCCAGCGGAACATAGCCCGTAGGGGAGTCATCTGGAATCTCACGGGCGTCGAATTCGTATTGAAGGCAAACTTGTACTGTATAACGAGCGAAGGTGACGGAGGCAAGAGTCGCGACTTTGGGATTGATGCCTGCTATACCGGCGACGATGAAATAGGTAGTACGAAGGTCAAAAGATGGTGAGCGGATGAGGGCTGAAAGTGATAACGCAGCATTTATCTCTGCTTCGCCTGTGGTGAGCTGGCAAATGGCACCGTCCTCCGTGCAATGTGCATCTGGGAACAGAGGAGAGAAACCAGGAACTGTGATATTTTGAGCGAGAACGTTGAATTCAGGGATGTTGTACCAGACATTGGCCTCAGGAGTGAACTGCTTACGGATCAATGGTAGTGCTAGGCAATTAAACGGAGAAACACTTACGAGTGATATGATAAAAATTTTTGGTGCTATTTTTGAGGTGTTTAGAGCTTCTAATGAATTTGTCAAGGCCACAGAGCCTGAAACCATAGGTATAGAGACCAAAGCTGCAAGAAGTGTGGTCCACATCCCGTGTTGTATAGCTATGTGTGCATGAGATCAACTCTTGAACACAGTTATTGAGATGGCTAGGTCACACCTGCTGTACAAGAAGGGTAAAGCGCAAGGTCTCAAGATAATTGCGCTGGAAATGAAGTTGCAGTCATCAGCTACTTATAGGAATTCGCAAGCGATTATAACATCCGACGCCGAACAATTCTATCTTGTTTCCACGATTAGCTTGTACCAGCTGGGGACCCCATCAGTAAAGAACTCGACAACTGGAACTATTTTAGTCCCGCGTTCTTGATTACTTCTCACCGTTCATTCATATGGTGACTTGATGTACAGCGTCTGCATCGTTACCCACGATATTATCCTGTTGCGATCATCCCTATTAGACATATTTAAGGCCAAGCGTACTGGAATGCCGAAAATCCGGCAAGTTTGGGTTGATGCGATAAATTATGAGTTTCTATCAGCGAACAAGGGAGTGACGTTCTTGATAAAATGACGTTCAACGTACAAGACACAAGTCAGAAACCAAAAGAATGTTGAGATCTAGATAGCACAGCACGTTTTATAGCGTTAGACCTCTTTTGACCTCGCCTGTCGGGTTCTATTATTGTTCTAAGTAAATTGAACATGTCACTGTCTTCCTCATGAAACGTCACTTGTCGGTAGGGCTGAAAAGACTGATCTTGCACCTTGCGATCGCCAAGAAGTAACCGTATAAGAAGCTCACGAGACTTAGCAGGCATGAGAACGAAGCAGCTGGAGAAAGTAAGTCCTATAAAATACGGTATAGCCTGAGTGTCCGATGATAACGATTATATACAGTACGTCATGTGCCTGGGACAATGAACAAACCATTCTCTAATGGATCGGGCAAGTAAGAGAGGAAGGAGTGTTGTTGTTGCAACAAGTTACGCGGTTAGTGCAGACTAAGACTGGGAGGACTGATGAAGTCTAATAGTGGCACATGGACTGGCAAAAGGCGTTAACGTAGTGATTAGACTTGGGGAACTTCATATACATACGTCCGAAGGCGTTAACGTAGTGGATAAGGGAAACGACTGGAATCTAAGGTCACGTGAGATTGGGCACGCGCGTCGCATTACATAAGAAATCCTGCAAAAATTACCTAATTGGGAAATTTCTACAGAATATTCTGGAGAAATGCTTGGTTAGAGGTCATATAACCCATGGCCCCCCAAAGTGTTAATCCATGTATTGCTTCATTGAGTACAATTATGATGTCACTGGGTGCATGGAACAATGCTCTTTGGCAAAACATTGTAAAAACATGTAAAAATAATCCTTTCTGTAAAATTTATAGAAAAAAATATTACTGAACTTAGAATGGTGTTTGAATTTTTTTTCAAATTTAAAAGTTCTTTTTTAATGGTTCTATTATATGTTAAACTTATCTACCATAGTTAGCCTCTAGTATACAGAATATATATTATATTGTCTATGTTTTCTCTTTTTATTGGGCATTACCCATTGGCCCACTATAAGGAAATGCTATTATGCATGCCTTGTGGGGCTCAGGCACCAGTGTGTTTAGCAGTTTTAGCCTGGTAGCCTTGCCATGCTCATACCCACTAAAACCCTACATGCTGACTTCTATGTGTAGCTTAGGTATACTGGACTCTCTGGCAGTGTGTTCTGCCATATATCTCTCATGAGCTTTTTATCCAGTGCTTTTGTTCTGTGCCACCTCTCATCTGTAGCCAAGCAGTCAATTTTTAATCTCTTTGCAATCCCACTAACCCATTTCTTTGTGACTTTTTTAGCCATGGATGTTCTTTCTGGATCTGATTATCTTCTTATCTTTTATTTGCATCTAATTTTTCAGATTAGATAGGCTGACTCAAATATTATTATCTGGTACATTTGGCTACTGGCCTCCATAGCAGCTCTTGTAATGTGGCATGGGTGTTGATGTGCCCAAAATTTAGCTAAATGCTGTTTTAGTAGGCTGCACTTAACCTTGTTTTGCATTGGGCTTGCATAATGCTGAGGGAGTCCTGGGCAGATCCCAGTTACTTGGTTCTAAAATGAAAATTTAGCAGTAGAGTATTGGAGAGATGTTGCTGCTAATAGTGGCAGACAGTAAGAAGTTGAGAAAAATAGTGAAAAGGAGGCAATAAGCTTACAAAGCTTCTAAACCTTAGCTGCAATTGCTAAATATGCAGGTTGAGAGTGTGAGGTAGCAGATGTTGGCACTAGTAATGAGAGTATACCTGTATGATACTATTAAAATAAAAAAGGCAGCAAAGGTGCTAAGAGGTTAGCACCTGAAGAGAGGTGAGAATACTGAAGGATTAGCACCTCAGATAAACTCTAAGGAATTTAAATGGTGGAGCTAAAGAGGCTCAATTTGATTGGATGATTTACTACTGACAAAAAATAAAGTATTTATAGTAAGTAAGAGCAGCAACTTAGTGAAGAGTTGGCAATGACTTTAATAGTCACTGCTAATGAAAGATGTAAGTAAAGGTCCATTAATCATACTATAAGCAAAGTAAATACTACTCATAAGCAATCATGTAAGCAGCTAGCTGAGGCATACTTGACAGAGTCATAACAAGGGTGGGCACCAAATTGTGATGTGGCATGTCAGGGGCAGTGACAGAAAGTGCTAGCTATCAGTCATTTATTGTTATTAAGTTGGAACAAGAAGGAATTGTCATTAAACTAGAAAGAGAAAGTATTGCCAGTGGTGATATGCTGATGGTGTAAAGGGCAACCTCTGGGAGTTGCGGCTAATTACACAACTAGCAGAGGGAAATTCAAAGTATATTAGAAATCTTTACAGTATGACAGGAATGTAACTAATCACCTGGCAGAGGGAAATCCAAAGAGAACAAGTCTAAGGATCTCCCTGCGCCAGGAGTCTGAAAATACTATGGAGGTCACCTCACCATGTCCCAGAGCAGGTCAGAGGTTCTGGGGTAATCCTGGGAGGTCCGGACATGGACAAAAAAGGAAGTCCCCTGACAAATGGTAGGTGACAGATGCTGGTGGAGTGTGAAATTAAGAGGCAGAAATGGTGGCGTAACAGCTAATAGGAAGAAATAAAGTGCTGATTAAAGTTTAAAGGAGCAGTATGTGTGAATAGAGGGTGTGATGCATCATATGATTGGAATGCATTGAATTTGGAGGCAAAGTGGAAGCATGCCTCATGTGGAAGGAAGCTAGCAAGTGTCAGGTTCCGCTGACCCAGGGGCCTTTCCTAGTAAGCAATGACCTTACGAGGCACAAACAAGTGCCAAACTACGTAGACGTGGCATTGAGGGCTCTGAGTGAGTTCTGGAGCGTGAGATGAGGAAGAGTGTAGTCCTGGGGACAGGGCTTATTCTGGGATTACTTGGTGAGGGAAGTGGTCGAGTCGATGGAGGAGGTTCCTGGGGATGAGACGGGGCAAACTTAGAGGGGTGGTGCACATGCCAGTCGATGTAGTGCATGCTGGAAAAGTGATTAAGGCAAGCACTAAAGAGACGGAAACAAGTGCAGGAAATCGAATGGAGAGTTAAGTCAAAACACAGATAGTTATTGGTAATATCAAGACTGAGGTACATGGGGGCTACCTAGGGTTCTTATATACTATGGCAGAGGAGAGCATTGTCTAGGAAGGGTTCTGGGAGGGTCCTGGGATTGTATGCGTGGCGGCGGGGTGGCTGGCAGTCATATTGGAGAGATCGCACATGGGCCCATGAGATTGACTGAGGATCTGGTGGTGATGCAATCAGTGATGGCCAGGTGATCCGCATGATGGCCGGGCAACCTGTATGATGGCCCCAGGGTGATGCTTGATGGTCCGGAGTGCGTATGAGTGAGGCCATGGCGGGTCATTGGGTGGAGGGGCTTTTGGGTAGTCTCGGGGGAGGTCGGGGCTTCAGGGGTCATCGGAGAGGTTTTGGAGGTTGGTGGGGGGTCGAGGAGTTTTGGGGGTTGGTGGGTGGTCATGACAGCAAGTCAATGATGCCCATGACCTACCATGGAGCAAGCAGCAAGACTAGCTGGCATGTAGAAATTGTCATGTGACTTTGAAGTGTTCTGCTGGGTGGTGAAGAAAGAATAGTAATGCATGGAAAACTGTTGGTAGGAGAAATGCTGCAGTCTTGCCACCTTGATTTAATGTTAAATGTGCATAAATGGCTTCAAATGTGTTGAGCCAGACTGGGGGCTCATGATCATGCCAAGAATGAAATATATACCTTTCACACAACAACATCAAAGCACCACTCTTTTTTGTGGAGGGTCATGTATTCAAGGGTGTTTCAATTACTAGATAAGCATTATAAATAGGGTAAGAGGCATTTTTTATAATAAATATGTAATAAAGATACTGAATTTTGACTATTAAATATTGAATAGCCATGGTTTAAAACAATACTGTGCTATAGCAGAGGATGATAGATCAAATGTTTTACTTTACAAACAGCTAGTTCATTGCACTTATCTATGGATTTTGATTATATATGATTCATGCCACAATCTCAACCTCTTTTTTAAAAACATTGACAAACTCTTCATACTGGTAAGACTGAAAATCAATGTCTTGTTTGCAAAACCTGATATACTGAAGCTTCTATCAACCATTTCTGGTATTTCAAACTACTTTGAAAAGTCTAACTATGAAACATTCAGCTTACCATAGAATGTGCCAATCTAGAAATTTCTGAGAGAATAAGTCCTCCTCTGAAACCCACTTCTCAACATCTTGTCTTCAAGAAACAGCCATCCAACTATGTATGCCTGCAATTCATATTTATATGAGCAAGAAAATGTTATTATTTAATACCAAAGTAGTAAGATCAATGATCCATAAATATAAAAATCTTATAACTCCAATTCTCCTAGATTTCAAAATTATGGCTATATCTTGATGTATCAGATCTTGCTCACTATAACTTCATGAGCAAGCTTGCATCTTTTGTTCAACTTCTTGCCCTTGAAGCTAATGCCATTTTAACACTGGAGGGCCAAGCAATAAATGGTGCTGACATCTTCTATGCATGAGTATGCATTGCTTGGCACCTTGAAAAGATCCTGAGTAATCCAAAATGTGCCTTAACTGGACATCACAGTAAGATTATGGAGATTTACAACCATGCTTTGATCAAATGATGACCAAGTTGTCATTTGAAGTATTTTTGTTAGGCTATTGGCTGCATTCATGTATGTACTTACCCTAATTGAAAATGAACATCCTTTCTAATAATTTCTATTAGTGTTCTGTCACAATGGTGGCACCATGCTAGTCTTGCAAGATGGGAAAACCCTCAACAAAGAGCATTATTCCACTATCTATAAGCAATTACTATGTGCAGTGCTTCAAATCTTAAAAGAGGAGCAGAAAAGACTCAATGCTGGTAGTAAAAAAGAATGTGCAGTGCTCTTTAATGAAATGCTCTGGTGGGCCTACAATCCTAGGACATCAATGCATCACCTCTAAAATATTGGAAAGGCCTCAAAAGAGACTTGAATGCCAGTTCATTAGCAGTATATTTGTTTCACAACAATATCATTTAAAATCTAATTGATATAATACATATATATAGCACATCACAATCAAAATATTCTCAATCTTTCCATCTGAAATATGTGATGAGCAAATAGCCTCACACCTAGGCTGATTCAATGCAGCTAGGCAGAGCTCCATGTCACCTGAGTTGAGTGTGCCAAACTCTATGATTTTCATAGCAATGGGTTTGTGAGAAAGGAAAGTATAATCATAAAACTTACATTCATATCCATGAAATCAAGCAAACCAATCCTGACCATGGCACTAAAAGTATTCCACAACAGTACTTGGCCCCTTTGCTTATTGATCTCCTCAACAACAAAAATATTGCACCTTTGAATAACAATGTCAAGCAACTTGAGGCAGGATGGTTCAAAGCAGCAGATCCATATGATCTCAGCAAGACAGAGCATGCAAATGCAGCAAATCCTGATAAAATACACATTGTAAGATGCAACAACAGGTGGAAAATTGCAGAGCTGGTCAAACTCTATAGCCCATCACTTGCTGCACTCATCACTTATCTGGAAGGGGACACCATGACATCCATCCAAGTCGCTACCCTTACTGAAGCAGAATCAGCAAGTTTTGGGGGTCCAGTAGTGTTCTCTATGCCTATGGCTCATGCAATATAATCATCCATATTCCAATCATCCAGACTTCCTGTGGAAAGCAGGAAAGAGCAAGAATCTAGTGCAAAAGATCAATGACATAATAGAATTTTTCACACTTTTTCACACATGAAAAATATCTCACATGGAAGGGGACCTTGACCTCACATTTTTGACACCAGCAAATATATTTTCAACCCAGTGCTATTCAGAATGCCCTTATAAGAAAGCCAGAATGACCAAGTCATAAAAACAGGGAGTTGCAAAACTTCTGTCATAATATGTCATGCTACCAGTTGGATCCTCTGCTTTGGCATATATCTATGCAGGCTCAAGCTTTTAGGATGACATGGGATTGGACCAAGATTAAGCTATACAACAATGTATATAACAAGGTAGATATTTGAATGTTGTATAATGAATAATTACAATTATTAGTATTTGAAGATGGTACTGGTGTATAATAGTGGTTGGACCAGATAAAA
This sequence comes from Termitomyces sp. T70a, assembly GCA_017657195.1. Lineage (NCBI taxonomy): Eukaryota > Fungi > Basidiomycota > Agaricomycetes > Agaricales > Lyophyllaceae > Termitomyces > Termitomyces sp. T70a. The sequence goes on along the minus strand of JAGGAT010000221.1, from coordinate 32,350 downwards.
GGGTATATCAAAGGTATTCAGTGTAGCATGAATTTTGAAGGCATAAAATTCATAATATTTGTGGCAACAGGGTTCAAATGGTCCATTTGGTAAGTGGGTGAGATGTGCCTGATAAAAACACAATCCAATCAACAAAAACCTGTTCAGCTTCAAGTGAGAGAAGTTGCTAATACCAGTGAGCCTCACATGCAGAATGGGATATACCATAGAAATGATGATGAACAGTATGATAAGGAAGTTCATAGCCAGTGCACTTTTTTATGTTGGCAAGAACACTCGAAATATCAGGTTTTTTTTATGATAGAGGCTGGCAACTGCCTCTTCAATGAGCTTATTGACTCTGGCACTGAGAGCATTGTCTAGACATACACCCTGGAGTATAAAGTCCCCAGAAATGGTGAAATGAATCAACAAATCAGAAATGGCTAGAGGTTGAAACCAAAGACAATCTTGACTGAACAGAAACTAATCATGCTCATATCAACGTCTGAAGTTGAAATTAAAGCATTCTTGTCCAGTGAGGCCCTTCATAGAGCTTCCCCTCGATCCATTTATCTGCCACTGACCTCATTGAGCAGGGTAGTCTTTTGAACTCCTACATCGGTATTGCCAGCAGTGTATATGTGTCCATCTATCCTCTATAGAATAACTTGATTATCTGCGAGTAAAATAGGGTGCATCACTAGCACGGTAATGTACATTGTATCATTGTACCGGCCAGGGGTTCAACTAAACTGGTATTATTGTTGCAGTATTGACGACACGACAAGGACAAGCGAAGGACTGCAAACAAGGACGGAGAGCCATTCAAATCTAGTGTGGCGAATGTTTTGACAACTGAACGCGTTGATTAATAAACAAATGATTAACGTTTTGCCTAAAATGGAACATACACCCCCATTAGAACAAAGGACGTTACTATCCTGTGACCCAAGGTAACTGCCAGTCATTCCATAGCGGGGACCGCTCCAGTCGTCAACAACCTGAGACCCACGTTTTCTCCCGACTTTTCCCTGTTGCTCAAAACTAGCCACTTGAACTCTTGTCTGTTCGTTCCTAAAGCTCAAGGTCCAACCAGGGTTAGTGCGAAGGTCACAACACTCCGTAACATCACTGCCATCTCCAGGTGGACACGAGGCACGACAATTAAGCGCTTCGACCACAGCTATGTCAGATATGTATATATAAGACGCCTTGAGGGACTATCTTGACGGAACTAAATTCTGTCAACTCTCTTGTCATCTCGTCTTTTCCAACTATGAGACTCTACATGTCCGGCAAGAAAGCCTGGAACTCTACGTTCAGCACTGAGAATGGTGATGTCATATACGAAACCTGGTCACCGAGGAGGATATTTGGACGTACTACGACTATTAGTCGTGTTGAGGATTCGAATGGACATGTGTTGTCTTCACATCTTGCGCAGTTTGCGTGGAAGACGTTCTGCTCTGCACGTTTGTGTTTTCGCAATAAGGAAGTGCAGACAAGATCGTTTTTCAAGAAGAAAGGTTGGGGAATACACGGTCGGTAGGTACTCCTTTTTGTCCTCGTCGCCATTTATGCAAACGACTAACTTTTACCGGCAAACCCTAGCGACCGTGTCTTTGAAATTGACGGGTATCAATTCAGATGGAAGCTTGGCTCGAGAGAGGTATGTGAACGCTCTTCAAGAAGGACAATGATATCTCACTGGCCTTGGATGCCATTTTATTAGCTACGGCTGAACAACTATCCACACATGCTCGTCGCTCGCTATTACCCTAAAGGACAACAAGTATCCTTCACAAGTAAAGCGAGCAAACCATTCCTAGAGATCATGTCTGAATGGAAGAGTTTTGCGGACGACATTTTGGTGTCTTTTGTATATATCGAGAAGCTCGTTGAGGACGAATGAGCTGTGCCTTCGAGTTCGCTTCTGGAGGTTCTTGTTTCATTGTTGATGATGTCTTGTTTTGTTCTTTCGGTTTTTGCGTTCTGGTGGAACTGGGAAGATTATATCCTACTAATGCCCGTTTACATAATCTTTTAAACCTACATCTTACCAGCTCCTTGTTGTATTATCGTTAGGTTAGTCCAGTATATTGTAATTCCTAATTTGAATATTGTGTCCAGAGGGTAAAAATCAGAAGGAGCAAAGAATCAGCTAGAATAACATAAAGCGGTATGTAAAACACGCTGAGCGAATGTGAAGAATGCAATGAAGTACAACAAGAGGGCGACAATGTCTATGTCTTGAAGATGCGAAGCAATCGAGACTCTGTAACGATCCTCGTTCGACAAAGTGGACATTCTCTTGAGCTTGCCATAATCAGTTCAGAACATCCTCTACACAAGGCAAGATGACTAGAAAAATGGTAAGAAAACGTCCTAGGACGATTCAGTCGCAAAGACATACCCGCAGTCTACAATAGCAATATTGGCCTCTTCGTCCTGACAAATAACACAGAGACCAGTACGCTCCAAGTCCGCGGCAGTACCATGAGCTTTTGGAGGCGACTTGGGTGGCGGCGCGGGGGTAAACGAAGGCTCAGTGGAGCTCTCCGTCCCTGCATTCTGCGAAGTGCCTGCACCCTGCTCTTCACCAGGAACGGAGCTTGACCCTTCCTGTCTCTGTGCCTGCTGTTCCGCCCTCGCTCTCTTCTCTCTCTCCGCCTGCGCTCTCGCATGCTCCTCCAACATAGCCCTCTGTCTCTCGATCGCTTCCTGCTCATCCGCCTCATGCAACGCACGTTGCCTCTCTCGGTCCCGCCGCTCGTCCTCAATGAGTGCCTGCACCTTCACGATCAGATCTGCCTTCTCCAATATCTGACGTACGTTGACGTGGTTTGTGAAAAGGATGGATTTGAGCGCGCCGATGGAGAGCGATTTGATGGAGTCATCGGGCATATCCAGGAGCTGGTCGAGTGTCGGTGGGGGCGAAGCCGTGGGAGGAGCGGCGGATGCTGTGCGTTGGCGAGGTTGTTGCGAGCCAGGGCGGTGGAGGTTCTCAGTCGACCGAGCGGCAGGGGGGCGTTGGTTTTGTGGGTGTCCGGTAGGACGGGATGCTTGTGGCGGCGTCGGACGGGGCGGTGGGTGATGGGAGTATTGATGATACTGGTTATGCTGCTGCTGATGATGTCTCTGTTGGTCATTGTATGGTGGTGGAGGTGACTGGTATTGAGGTCGTGGAGGTACGGATGGGGGAGATTGGTGCGACGGATGCGTTTGCCGTGGTGGCGGGGGCGGTCCTGGACGGGGAGTGCGTGGTTGCTGTGGCGGTCGATTTGGTTCAAGATCGGGGCGAGGAAAATTGTAGGGACGTGTGTTTCTTGGCGGGACTGATGGTGCAGGGGTTACTGGTCGAGTTGAGCTCTGTCCAGTGGAGCGACCAAAGAAACGGGAACGTGTATGCGATGTCGATTTGTCTGGAACGGAATAGTTTCTGTAATAGTCCTACAGACAGTTGTCAAATATTTGTTGGATAGAACCAGAACCAACGTACTTCGTTTTCTGGTGAAAGGCAGCCGTTGGGACTCTACGACATGTACAGTAAAACAGGTGGCACACAAACTAGACCGGAGCACGGGGAACGCACCCTCGCCTTCAGAATTGCGTCAATTAAATCATCTTTCTCGAAGACGCGACCAATATTGATATTGTATGCTTCCAAATATTTCTTGAGTCTGGATAATTGCAAGGTCCTCAACGTGCCCTTTCCAGCAGCAGTAACTGATGATCCGTTCAACACAAAGCACTCACAGACCTTCATTACTCACTGTTCAGGAAGTCGATGCAATATCCACAGACTGGCATGGGATCATATCCTGCCTCCTGTCCACTACGCGGCATCAATGCACGGTAGTCAGAACAGCTACTACAATACAAGTAACCTAGGAGACTCAGAGAGATAGACATAGAGTGGGATGACCGGTTCAGAACATACCACAGTGGTTACACTTGTGCGATCTATTGAGAAACATGTTGAACTCCTTGTTACATTTCCTGCATGCATCACCCGCCGACTCCATGTGCGGCGGCGGCCCGCTCAGTAGGGGTAAACCACGTACTTGAGACATGGCTGGTAAACCTGAAGGCAAACAAGAGGCGGGAGAGTGACGAGGTCGTTATTGTATCAGCTTATACTTGTGAATGGTGATCGATAGAATACAAAAGAAAGTCCCAGAATGTTGACCTCTGTCAGCAACATGATACAATAAAGATCTACTCCCGGTACCTACATTGAGCACGAGGTAGCTTTCGCCAAATGTAGCTGGCATTCGTCGATCCTCTCTCATGGCCTAATTCCCAGAGTTTCTCTTAACAAGATGTCAATTTACATATGTAAACATGGAGGTCCGATTGACGGAAACAAGTCCTTACACGGTCCTTATACTTCCCAGTCCGAAGCTACAATTTCCATTCACACGTACCACCTGGCCTAGCACAAGGAATGGTCGATTAGATTCCATCTTTCTCATTCAAAAGCCAAGAATGCCCAGTTTTCCTTCTCACGATATCAATAGATATCGCGCCTCGACCGTGTGGATCCTTATCCGTTTGGATCAACATTAATCCAACCACTGATACCCAAATTCTTGCGGTCTTCAATCCACCAGTACCCCCCGAAAGTGAAGAAACTCCTACCCCTTGACTCAAATCACTTCGCTGTCGTAACGGCGCTGAGATGTCAATTGCGCAGTCAGTGCGGCTGGAAACAAGTTCGAAGAGCCCCTGGACATTGGTTGAAATCATGTCCAGAAAACAAAAAGCATAAATATCACTCATCCAGATAGCTGTTCAGTGTATGCCGCGTTTTCACCTCATTTGTTCTGTGAGAACTGTACCCATACACAGCAAAATTGCATCAATGTCGGAACGTTACGCCTTAGAAGCGTATCAAGAAACACCTTAAAGCAGATAGATTGCACATGAAAAACATTTTCTCTCGTATGTTAAATAAGATGTTATAAGCAAGAATGCAACTACAACCGCCTGAGTATAACACGAAGTTCGTCATGAACCCACAAATTATGCTCCTAAAGACAACTTTCAGAGAAAAAAGCCAAGCCTCACAGCCCAACCCAACAGACTCACCTTATAAGATTCATCAAACTTCCCGACATCAAAACCATCCGCAAAAGACACCTCAAAATTCCTCAATAAACGTGTCGTCAACAACCTACAGCCATATGCGGTTAACTTGACGTCTAAACGAATAATAAACTCGCACTTACTTCATATTATACAGCGCCACGGGCTTCCCAATGCAGACCCCGGGACCGTAGCACCACGGTACAAAGGCCTCCTTATTATGTGGCCCTACGATACCATGTAAGGTCCAACGTTCCGGGCGGAAGGAGTCTGGGTCCACGAAGTTGTGAGCTAGAACCACGGACTATCAACGAATAGTGCACATAGACACAAAAACAAAACATACGGTCATGAAACATAGTATAGTTAGGGCATGCGACGGTCGTGCCGGCAGGGATGACATGGTCGAGAATTTGGGTGTCAGCATCTTTTTTCCACCTTGGAGGACCTACACCCTCGGTTTAAGATGCCCAAACTCAGTCTCACAAGCAGAAAAGGACACACCAGCAGCAATGGGCGGGACCAATCTCAGCGCTTCCTGGATACATGCATCGAGGTATGGTAGCCGGTCTTTGGAGAATTCAAATGCATCTTCACTGGTAGTACCTCCGGCTCCCTCATAAAACGCTAGAATCTCCTCACGAAGCTGGCGCTGTACATCGGGATCGGCACAGATGTACCTGATGAGCGCCGTCATCGCTTCGCTGACTGTGTCTGAGCCTGCAAGGATGATGAAAGACGCGTCGGCGTGGGCTTGGAGTTGATTGAGCTCGATACCACCTTCAGTGTCGTTTTGCTGCAGAGGCAAAGGGTCAGATACGCACCTGAGAGAAAGATTGAGAGGGGACTGACAATGACGCTGAGTATGTCATTGCATAGCTCACCGGATTTGTGCCGGGTTTCCTGAACTTTCTTTCCCGCAAACTACGGCAGTAAAAGTGACATTTAGCTTCCGGTATTTATGTAAGAGAGGCGATAGGTCGCGAACTTTTTGGAGAGACAATATTGGCCCAGGGACGGGAGCGAGAGCCAAAATGTCTCTCATCCACGGAACTTGCCCGAGTACTAATGATCATAAGATGATAGAGTCATAAACCACGACTAATACGAGGATACGAGGACTTGGCGTACCGCCTGCGAAACGCGCACCCATGTGCAGCTGCCAACCAAGGCAGTGAGATTACTGTCCCCGGTGATGAAAGTACTTACAAAATCCATCCAGCCTTCTGGGTCTTTTCCAGCTGTGAGCGTTTCAAATCCCCCGGAGAACGCCATGTCGCCCATCACGTCGCTAGAACGACACTAATCAACGAAGCACGTTGAGTAGGAGAAAAAAGTTCATTCATACATGGACCACATGGATATCCAGTGCGAGAGAGGCACAGCTCCTTCCTTTTGAACAAGTATATCCATTAACTGTTCTGTTCGAGCCTATATTTAAGCTGACATCAGGGTTATGCCCTAATGATTGATACAGTAGAACTCGTACTCGAGCGAGGGTTCGGAAGCGTTTGATGTTCTGTGTGGAAAAGGCTCTGGTCCATGCCTAGAACAATTGTCGAAAACTCAGGGCAGCAGAAGCAATAATAACTGACCACCAGCCGAAGTGTATGCTCATTTTTGTCGACGGTTGTGATGAGGGCATCTGCGCCCAGAGGCGCACCTACATAGGTGTTATCTACCCTATCGAAGCAATCGGACTGGCGAACGTGCCTTGATAGGAGAGAGACCTGAACATCTGACTGTATATCGGACGTATTGCGGCGGGGTCTGCGACAGACAGTTCGTTTGGCCCTGACCCACCATTGCATTAACTCCTGCAAGATTCGAACAAAGTAGCCCTCATACCAATTCGGACCCAAGCACCATATGTACGATGAAGTCTGTCCATCTTCAGTCAGCTCCCAGTTAAAGCCGACTCACTGAAACTAAAAACTCACTCCTGTAACTTCAGATGCCTATTGCCTTTCGCAATCCACCACGCCATATACCACTTCGTCAGTTTCCCAACGATAGGTCCTGGATGCCTTGCAAGTGGATGCCACGGGGACAGCCTATACATCACTATGGACGCCAAGAGCGCCGAGACATAGGCAAATGACACCGAACACGAGAGTGCCCATGTATAAAGGAGACCGCGGTGAGTATTGGTGTAGACGTAGAGGTAACCAAAGAAAGAGACCCAGATAAGGAAGAGGAAGCTCAAAAAATGGAGTGCGCGTGGTTCCACACGTTTGAATGCAATGTGGGAGGTCTATTACCGTGTTAGACCTGGATTAATGCTATTCGAAGGCGAAGAAGCCGGGAAAAACCTTACCACACCGGCCACTAAAGCGATTTTGAGGAGAAAAAGCAGTTCAGCCATGGTAAAGGTGCAGTGGGGGACGTTGGGGATCGTGGGCTTTTTATGCATCGCGTCAACAATAGTTACTATTAGAAGCTGAGGATAAGTGACGAGTAAGACTGAGGATTTCCCCTAACATTAACCTTGATAAGCACCCAGTGAGAAGTCGGTCCGTATAGACATTCCGAGGAAGAACAAGTCAAATAATATAGTTATCAAGCGACACCTAAGCACCTAAGCCATCATCGATGCATTACCCTTGACTGAATGCAAACTTGAAACGTGAACTCAATATTTGATCATCGATGCATCCTTGTGGATATTCTTTTTGAGTTTAGCGAATTTGATTGATTGCGAAGCCGACCAAGATGACAATCAGAAGATGGCCTCCCAGACGGAGAACAACTGGTATTGATGGTACCTAGATGACAGTCAAAAGGTCACCTCAGTGCCTACCAGATAGGGAGAACCACTAGTATTTAGCGTATAGACAACAGTCAGAAGATTACCTCAATGCCAAGAACCAGGATGTAGTTCTCAACTCTCTCACGTAAATAACGAGAAGAGGGCTATGGTCCAGACTAAGATTTTTGTCCAGCCGAAGGCAATCTTTATGCGTCACGTGCTGCCATTTCATTTCCACTTTTGCTTTCCTGCGCGCGTATGAATATTTTTGTCCAGCCTCTGCTAACTCACACGGCGAGTTACAGTGATGAGAGTATAGCATATCTTGGCCTGAGTGCTCAGGCCCACATGTATATTGTTGTGAGGGAGACGTGATGGCTTGGGGATGAAGGTGGTGAAGAGATGGAGCATGGAGCTGATAGTTTTGAGTTGAACCATGCGTGAGTTGGCAAAAATCCATCCTTACATAGAAATGAAGGGCAGTATGCACTATGAGGACAAATGCTGAGAAAAACACATAGTGTATTTATGCATAACAACTGACACATCAGAGTTAAGTGCTTGCAACTTTAGCAAATGATATCATTTATTAGGACCCTTTTCATTTAATTCTATCCATTAACAACGTGTTATATTTCCTTTATTTCTATTATTTAGTAACACTTTCTCTTATGGTTATCTTTATTTTTATTGTCATTAACCCTTACTCTACAGTCACAGCCCCAACATTGGACAGTATGTACATTAAGGAAGAAGACCTTAATAACATGTCAAATCAGCAGTAACAGTTGCATCAAACTTCCATCACTAGCAACTTTTGACTGCCTCTTTATAAATGGATGTCACCATGACCGATGGCTATGCAACATCTCACAAATGGTTAATACAGTAGAGCTTGTACTGAGTGAGGATTTGGTATTTTGTGCAGAAAAGGCTCTGTTCCATGCCTAGAACAATTGTTAAGAACTCAAGGCAGCAGAAGCAACAATAACTGACCACCAGCCGAAGTGCGTGCTCGATTTCGTCGGTGCAGTAAGGAAGTGTTGGGGATTGTGGCCTTCGATGCATCGCGCCACCGGCAGTTAGAGCCATTTTCATAACGTTAGACCCCTTTTGAGTTTCGCCTGTTTAGTTGTTTCGCCTGATATCCGCGATGCCGGACTTCCTGCCGAAGTGTAACTAGTGTAAAATTAGTCTGAGCTATGAAAATGGCTGTAGTAATATCGTAGTTATTCTTCGGCAAGCGCTCTGGCATCGCGGATATCAGGCTAAATAACTGTACAGGCGAAACTCAAAGGGTCTAACGTTATGAAAATGGCTGTACTAGAAGCTGATCGCAGTGGAGCCCCAGGCAATACTGCGGCTTTCTCCGGACAACGGGCGCCTAAACGTTAACCTTGACAAGTTCGCTGATCAGAAGAGATTAGATTATCTCGCTTATAATTGGCCCACGTTGAAATAGAACCTTGTTCTTCCTTTTCTGTCCTTCCTTTTTTACCAGCTAGACCAACAATGGCAACCGGTTTAGCGCTCTTTCAATCTGCAGAAATGCAGTACTACCAAGGCAAAACAGCGTCTGCATTCGAATACTACCAAAAATCCATTAAAAAGATCCTGAAAGACGAGAACCCGACTGCGAAGATGGTCATTCCGGCTGGGACGCTTCCCGATGACATGCCCCAAGAGCTCCTGGGTATGGTGTGGAGGAATTTTGTCGGATTTTTCAGGGACCCTAAAATGGATTTTACGGAGGAAAATTCGCCTGGGGCGTACAAGCTCTTGAACTCGTTCAAGCCGAGTGCGACTAAAGGACATCCGAGGTTGGGACGCACGGAGCGGGGAAAGATACTGCTCAAGGGTATGCAAATCACTGCTGCGCTTACGCTAGGGCTTTTAGCGTGGGACAAGCGAGATCGCGCTACGGCTGCCAAGCGATACCATGAAGGCCTTGAGCTTGCGAGCACCCATCAGGCGTTTTTGAACCTGCCGCCTGGAACCAATGGGTGGGAGCTATATGTTCATCGTGATTTGCAAGAAGTGAAGGGTAATTTGGGAATAATTGTTGCGAATGATGAGATTAACGCTGAGATCATTAAGGAGGCAAATGGAGAGGAGCCTAGGAGGAAGGAAGTGGTGGATTTGCCAAAGTCACAGATCCGAGTTGATAAGACAGGTGCTGCGACTGTGGAGGATACAGTAAAGTTTGCGACAAACGCGTGTGCCAAATGCGGCAAACGGGATGCGAAGTTGTTGGTTTGTAGTGTTTGCAAGAAAGCACACTGTAAGTCTTGCTATGTTCAAGTTAATGGTCTTCTACTAATGAGAGCTCTGGTAGACTGCAATACTGAATGTCAGAGAGCGGATTGGAAGTACGTCAGCTGTAACTATTGGTCGGGAAGATGAAACTGATTCCCATTTCTCAGAAAACACAAGGCTTCCTGCACCAAACCTTGACCTGGAAAAGTGGGGACAATTGTTGCACTTGTGTGAATAGCATTAAAACAATACTTTCTTGATCTCTTACTGGTATTAATATTCGTTCAAATGACACATAAATGGACGATCACTAAGTGCCTACATGTGTCTAAAAACAAGACTGTGTCATGAAAGGCAAGAATTTGGCCTAACGACAGCAGTCCGTCAAACGGGATATGAATATTTAGTAAGGAGCGGCCGCTGCCTGGCACTAGACAAGAACCGACACGTGAGCGACAGTACAAAGAGAACATGGAGCAAAAAGAACGCACAGCCTTGAGAGCATCGAGATACCACTGGCAGGAAGGAAGGTCGGCCTTCTCCAAGCACTTGGTGAAGTCTACAAATTTCGATTGATAACGACGAAACTCAGCTCAAGTGATAAACGTACCCTTCGCCTGAGCGTCGCAGCTCGGTGAACTAAAGTTCTGCTGCTGGTGCTGAACGGGAGCAGCCGGCGCCTCCGCAGGAGTAGACGACGAAGAGCCGCCAAAGAGCATGCTGGAGAGGCCATGGCCGATGGTGGAGCCGACCGCGACTGAACCGGCGGTAGCGGCCATCTGGGCGAGCATGCCAGGGCCAGAGGAGGTTTGTGTAGGTGCAGAGGCGGCTACAGGAGGAGCTGCTGCAGGAGGAGCGGGAGCGTGAGGATTGGCGTAGCCTGCGGGAGCGGCTGCGGTGTGCGCTGAGCGGGTCTGCGCGGGGGCAGGAGCAGGAGCAGCCCGAGCGGGGGCAGCACGGGGGGCAGCAGAGGAACGACCGCGAGATTGACGCTTTATACAACGTTAGAGAACAAGAGAAGTAAAGGTAAAAAGGACACTAACAGGCATTATGGAAGTACGAGGTGGTGGTTGAGTGGAACTCGGGATGGACGAGGAAATTCTCTCGGCATGAGTTTGCGTAAGTCTTTGTGCCGGTCCTAGCCGAGTGTAACAAGGACAAATACAGTCCCAAAATTGTCGCATCAAGTGCAGCGGCTAAGCCATGGCTGCATTACTTTCTCGCCGGCGCTTGGGGACGCTAGGCCTCCTTCAAAGCTCCGGCTTTGCGCCCGTCGAGCTCTCTCGACTCGCTTCTCGTGGGTATGCAGCTGCCGCCGTCGCTACGAAGCAGAACCGTAAACCAGCGACAACTGCTGCCGCAAAAGCTACAACGAAATCGGCGACACCAAAAATAGTACCTCCAATTTTACCAAAGACTGTAGCTAAAAAGCCAGCTGCTCAGTCTACAACCACAAAAACACCCACTTCACCAAAAGCTGCAGTCAAAAAGCCAGCCGCTCAGTCTACAAGTACAAAAATACCTCCCACTCCGCCAAAAGTTTCAGCCAAAAAGCCAGCCCCTCAGTCTACAACCACTAAAACTGTGACCGCACCTCCCACTCCACCAAAAGGCCCAGTCAAAAAGCCAGCCCCTCAGTCTACAACCACAAAAACTGTCACGGCACCCGCAACTCCACCAAAAGTCACAGCTACAAAGCCAGCCGCTCAAACCACACAAAAAAAAACTGTGGCAAGGCCTGAACGCCCCAGGCTTCTGGACAGCCGAGGAAAGCCGATATATAGAGTTCCGGAGCAAAACTTTGAGGAGCTGAGTGAAGAAGAGCAGCTGGCAAAACTTGAGCAGATTTACAGCATGTCCAAGTTTCAACCTACACGAGATATTTGGGGGCAGTCAACAGGAGCATTTGGTGAGTTGTCCTCTTTCGTCTGTTATGCCCACATTCACGCGTCTTGTACGTGTTCTTCCGCTCTGCGACACATGTTGCAACGAAAGTGTGGCTGGTGCTATCTTCTCTTCTTTTTTCATTTCCGCAACTCGTTTCTGCCTACTTCATACTCACCTTCACTTTTTCCAAGACGTCATACTACCATATTCCATTAGCTTCTCTCAGCGCTCTAAATATTCCTCGTGGCGAGAAATGTTTGAACAGTTCAAAGAGAACCGTCGCAATACATTCAAGAATTACACGAGGTCTGTTCTTGCCTTGTCAGAGTTCGATCAAGTGTTGCTGAAGTCCTTCATCTATAGTATGGCAATGCTCGCATGGGACAACGCCATCCCTGGTATTGACTTATCAGGCCACCGATGGTGGCACAAATATTTGTTGCAATGGCCGTGGCGTCTTGCTTCCACAACCTCCGTAGCGAAGGGTTCATGGTTAAGCCCCCTGCGTAAAGGGGCTCTTGACACCTACCGCCAACTCTACACCGCTCTTGCAAAGTCAATAATAAGCTCTCTTTCCTCTTTCGCACGCTTAAAGTCTGATCTCGCCCCTTGTCTCCTTCAGAGGCGACGACCAAACTCTCAAAGAGCTCACTTCAAACACATACCAAGACCAAGTCCTCCTCATGAGAAAAAAACAGAAGCGGGATTGCAAATACATCTGGCACTTCCATAAAGAAGTAACGCCTGCACGTGTATTGAGTATCCGTGCAACCCAGGGCTACCTCGCACAGGACAACCCAAAATTCGGCAACAGATTCATAATTCAGGCGCTTGTTCGCATCGATACCGAACAGGTGAGTTCTACCGTCCGCCCGTTTGTTCCTTCTTTCCACCCATCACTGTCGGTCGTTCTTGTTTTCCTCGACTCCGCTCGTTACATAGGACATTTACTCCCTAGTCTAATCCATCGTCCCACTACTCCACTCCGTCGATCTTCATCTGTCACGATCTTATTTATCGCTACCTTTTACCTCTCTGTGATGCGGTATCTCATCATCGTTAATAACAGTCTCTCGAAATTTACACTAATCGAGGCGTCCCACTGCATACCCCTGCTGCGACACCCGTCAAGGGTGGCTCCTCTGCCGAACCCGCACGCGTTACGGAGTATCTTGTATTTGAGAAGAAGATGTGGTATGATGGGCCATGGAACATTAGGGAACAACTCTGGGAGATTTCGGGAAAGAAGGCGGCGATTTAAAAGGTATCAATTACATTGAGGCAATAATGTTAATCTTAATGTTAATATGGTTTCATGGCTTTTCTATGGATGTGCGCATTTATGGATGATGTATGGATCTTGGTGTGTTTGTTGTTGGCCGCAAGGCTGGTTCTCCAAGCTCTGGTTCATAATTGCTTGCATGAGTCGGACAAACTGTGTCACACACGGCCGCCGGTTAGTTATAAAACCCCATGACGACGCGCCCTGACATTTACCTCTCCATTTCGATGGTCTACAAGGAGAAGTAAACCCACATACCGAGGCTAAAAAGACTAAAGTCACAAAGTTTTGTAAATGGAGCAGTGGACGATGAATCGTAATGCAAGGCACTCGGGCCTTTGATGAGATGATTGCCACAGCGTCGGGTAATGACTCCTGCTCGCGCTTGTACCAGTCATAACCAAGTGAAACAAAAACAACACGATGGAATTATATTTACCCCGTCGTAACATTAACATTCTCAAGTACCTCCTCATCGATGACTTTTGTTACCTCGACAAAAAAACTGATTTTCGGATCCTGCATACGTGTGAACAGAAATTCTAATTTGAGGTATTGAGAAATGTCCGACAAGATAGATGTATCCACGGTGCAACAGTCTATGTAAAGCAGGTATACCGGGGTCCCAGGGTTCAAACGGTGTGAAACACTCCATCCTCCATACGCGGCGTCGCCGGCTGGCATTGGGGTATCGACACTCGTGCATTTCTTCTGGGATTTTATCTTCGTGGTCCAGATGCAAAGTGTACTAAAAACGAGTTGTACCTTTTACACTTGAATTTAATCTCTCGATCACCAGGGAGGCTACCTTTTGCGCCTCACACGATACTTACGACGATTACTTCGTTGGACTTTAGCCGAGTACCACAGCTCACTGTCGTGCTACTTGACCACCTTTCCCCGCGCAGTGGACAATGGCTCCATTGTTTTACTGTACACATATATAGAACCACCCTTAGAACAGGACCCTCAGTCAATTATATCCGGATGAGTAACTTACAATGTATCGTAAATACATTAACTGACTGTAACCGTAGTTACAGTTCAATAGAGTCAATTATATTCGACTGAGGTTCTGATCTGACTTGGTCTACTCAGGTCACTGAAATATACAGTTGTAACTCTAACATACCTCTGCAGGGCGCTGGATGGGCGTCCGTACCTTTTTGAGTTCCGCCCATTTTTTCCGCTTTGCTGTCGTGGTTTTAGGGCACGGCCGCACAAATGGAGGTGATCTGGCATGGCTCCACAGGCGTCTCCATGTACCATCCGAGCACTGGGTAATCACAAACTTACTTCTGACTCGCGTACAAATCGGGAAGATGGGGCGATACCCCATTGGCGTGCCCAAATGTGGTACAGTTAAGCGGGCCGGACTCAGGCTTGTGCCGCAAAGGCTGTGCGACGTAGAATCTCGACAAGCAACCCCCCGTGTCAAAAGTGCGGCCTCGAATCATCATCCATTCTTGTCAAGTTGCTGTGGAATGGAAATCTCAAGAGATCTCAGGGGAATAGGCACATACTATATTTATCGAGGATTGATCATGGCATGTTTGCAGTGCCCTCGAGTTCTGTCGTTGAACGTTGATCCGGTTACCGTCCTGGACTTGCGGCGATCCCGCGTGTGCAAGGCACGAAAGAGGTCTGGCACACCATGTATCAACATAACGTTTGTTGACATGGACAAGTGGTGGTCGAAACATGAACCGGGTGCAGAGGATCTGGATAGATGCCGATGCCACAGATTTGGGGTCTGACATCTCGGTCGAATAGACTTTCGCTGACTTTTGGTAGTACCAATGAGCTTTGAGACGAGCAAGATAGTATCATACATATCTAAATTCTTCTCTGATCCTTACGAGACTTCCAGGCGGGTGCCTCATTCCACCTGTCATGTAGAGATGTAACATACATACCTGCATGCTTGACATATGCACAGGAGCATCCCTGCCTTGACAAAGTCATGTTGCTGTAGCTTGTCGTCTGCATACATGGATATCAATGTTGGCAATGTTAATCAACCTCGAGGACACCCGAAATTTACGCTTTCCGGTTGCAGATTGACATCTCACCTCAGAAACAAGTTTGGTCCGATATATCCACCAGATATGCAGTTATCCTGGGCACGTATCATGACACCCTGGAGATGCCTGTCATCACGATTCAAATCTACTCAGAGAAACCTGTCTACGATACATCGAAATAGTCACGTAGTCCTTGCGGCCTCACGATCATCAAGGAAACGACATTTCGATTGTTAATCGTTACAATATTTCCTATTGACCATATTGTAACAAAATAGCTAAAATAATTATATGCGCGAAGTTAACTCTATGGAAGTAATGACAGTATGATGTAATCGAACTATATCCAAGAACCGATGCGAATAACTAGTAAATGTGTCCTGCATATAAGGGAGTGTGGTAGTATGGATTTCTAGGGATTATGTGGTATATAAGAGATAAAAGACGAGGCGTAGAAATACAGTTGGCGGGGCAAAATACAAAGGACAGTGATGCAGGGACAATTCCTAATGGGTTACATGTTCCGATTTCCAATAAATGAAAGGATATAACCTTGAAATCAAAAGGACAACAGTCAGAAAGTATCTCAGAAACAGGAAGAGGGAACTTACTTAGGGATATAGACGTGCTGTTCTTTAAGCGCGTCGGGGAAGGAGGTTGACTACACGATTCACTTTAACCTCCCGCCCAGTCTTCCCAAAGTACCTTTCCGATTCGAATGACCAATGTAATGACCCCACTATCCAGTCTGCAAGCCCATTCACGTAAACGGCTACGTCCTTGTCGATTTCTGGACCCCATGAAGGTAGGTTAGCCCTATCTTCAACAAAGCGGTCGATAGACTGTCTACACATGTTCCCGACAAAATCGACGGCTGATTGTAAATCGAGGCCTTCTTCATTCATTACAACGGGAATCATATTGTGCGTGTCACCCTTTGACTGCTCCACGTTGTACGAGAAGATGTCCTGTATGTAAAAATGTGATCGTTAGCCATGCGACTGCGGCATGCGGCAATTAAATGAATAACATACGTTGGACCATGTAACAAGGTCGTTTGCGGCTTCGCCAAGTGATAAAATAATTGGATGCTCCATGACCTCATCAGGAATGTTGAGGTTGTTCGCGTCTGGAAAGCAAAATCAGTCCGAAAGACGGGAGCGAAAAAGGGTCAACGAACATTCAATGAGAGCCCAACACGGTTTGCACCCCGAAGTGTCGCGGCGGAGGGCGATGTATGACTCGAGATCAGGAATAACACCTTTTGCGCGATCTGTGGCCTGTTGGGTGACGCTCTGGAAGAAAAAATCGAATGTCTCGATGAAGCGTTGCTGAGCACCAGGCGACGCAGTGAGAATCATTCGTTTGTAGTAGCTGTAAGAGCAGCCATTGTTAGCTATCACCAGACAAATCACTGCAGAAAGTCACGTACTCTCGCGTCATCTTCCCGACCCTTTCTGAGCCCCGGTACGAGTTAGGGTGATAAAGAGAGTTTAACACAACATCAGCCGTCGAACGGGTCCCACGATTATCCATATCATCGGAGAGGTTGTCGAGGTGGAAGAGGTATGTAAGGAAATCATTACATACTCTAAGCTGGGGATATGCAGCATCGGGATAGGTCATGGCCGTAAGGAGGCCAGCCTTGAGACCGTGGAAGGCTTCACGCTTCTTTCCATTCAGATTACCTCCCTTAAACAACCATCGTTTCGTCTCGCGGGTTATTTGCTTACGGTGGCGGTTTAAACGAACGTTGAAGTCGCAGTGTGAGACGAGATCAGGGAGATTGATCTTAGTGGCAGATGCAATAGGTGGAAGTTGGCCAAGAGAGGCTGACATGTTGATGGTAGCGCCAAAAGAAGTGAAGGTAAAGAACGAGGTTAAGAAACTTGAGCAAAGGCGAAGACAGTTTTGAGGAAGGGCGAGGAAAGCTTGAGGAAAGCAAGAGAACGCTAAGTGACGAAAAGGAGTGAGGGAAAGTAGGTGAGTCGGGCGCACCTTTTATAAGATCGCAAAGCTCGCAGCCCGATTCCAAATCGGAGTATCTCCATTCAGGGAAACAAAGTTTCAGTCTTCTCTCCCAGGGCCATTGCGGTGTCTACTCCAAGAGTGAAAGAAGGAACGGATATGCGGACTCAGCACGCCCGTCAGGAAATGCCGAATCCGTGACCCCCATCCGGCTAAAGTCTGTCTTTGCATGAAAATTCAGATTTGGGAACGATTCCAAACTTCCTGGAATAGATGTACCGATCGTGATTGGCAAGATTGTATGAGATCTGTTCGCTTGGAACTCTTGAGTCCCGTATACACCTAGCCCCATACTGGCTGACACAGAAAGACCAGATATTGGTGACGCGCTATGAAATGTTTATCTCCCAGATAGGAACATTCTCCTTGACGTCTGCTGTTCGATGTATGACTCCTCGCTGGAGTAAGTTTCAAAGCGCCGCATTTGACAAGGACGTGTTTCCTGATGCGAACTGGCGTGATCTGATATTTGAGAACTAGGAGAACGTCTCAGCTCACTCTGCGGCACCGAATGAATCATTGACTGAATTGTGACAGGTAGATGGTAGACAAGGACACAGCAATAGTGGAATTGGTACCAAACTGATAGTCAGCAGAGAGGAGTTACATGTGTTGCTAAGTGATGTTCGGCTGAATCGTGCGTGGGCATTTTTGAAATAATAATAATAAATACCGTACATGCATCATAATTTTGTCCAGTGGCGATGCGCTTTGTCTTCGAAACTTAACTAATAAGTTATCAAGTACGGAACGGGTCGAAAACATCTACAAGATTTACTTTTCTCCAGCCCTTTGAGCTCTTGTATTGTAGCCGTGGAAGCAAAAGTAGCGGCACTATCGGTTAGCCTGACGCGTCGTTGCACCATAAAGTCAAGCATGTTGACGATGGATAGATAACATCGCGGCAAATGAAATTACAAACTGCTTTTGACCAATCGGCCGGTAAAGAAAGAACCTTCAATGAACATCCTTTTCGCGTCTGCTCGGGGTAGCGAATTTCCCAAAGTAATCTCCGTCAACGACTTCCGCAGCAATCGCGCCCTGCTTACCGCCCTTGCTCGGAAAGTCTCTGAAGGACGGGCGGAAGGCCACAAAGACGTTTAACATACTTATGTTCGGCACTTTGCTCGGAAAGACAATGTCCGTAGGGATTCGACCATCAAATCAGAGATCCAAAGCCTTTAGCATCAGGGGAATAAAAAATCCGTGTAGAGTGCAACTATGGATCTCACGAACATACAGATTAGGATCGATTCTGAGATGCATGCTATACAAAAGCATACTTGGTGCTTCTTGGTGATAGGTGTCATGATTGATCCCGGATCATACGTTCTAGAGGACCATGTAAGCTGGCGACATCTTCGCTCACCTAGCTCTACATACATACATAATGCACACGACAGCCTTGGACAGTTACAACATTCTTGCAGATGTTCTATTTTCTCAATTATTAGGAATATAGGAGGCTAGTGGGGATGGATAAACGTCGGCCAGAAGCGTAGATCTGACAGGACCAGAGGGAGGCAAGAAAATGCGACGGCTAGGAGGATGTGAGCGGCTGTACAACGTCGTATGGTTCCATATCAAATCCATAATCGATGTTTCTTAAAGATTATCAATCATGTAGCCAGGAACATACAGGGCTCCAACGACTGATTGAGGACCAAAGAGCAAGGGTGCACACTTATTCTATGCCATGCCAAACACCGAAATCAAGCCGACGGCTTATAGTAAACCAGAGTTCAAGGTCGATCAAGTTGGACACGGGTGTCAAATCAGCATTGTAGTCGAGACTGATGCGAAACAGGGGAACATTGGGAGGATGAGAGGCGCATTGGGAGTATCCTGTACGGTCGTCGACGGATCCTAGCTCAGCGGAGGTCAGAGATGCCACTTCGGGCCTCGGGTGCATTTTCTCATTGGAGCTGCGGGGCAATAAGACGACCGGGAGCTACATGGATTGAGAGTTCAGTAAAGAAGTTGCGGGTATTGTACCAGCCTACATGGTGTCAGAATCCCGGAGTTTAGGATAACGACGAGGCCAAGCTTGTGCACCGCGATACTCAGGAACAATGATGTCGATCCACTACTCATCAAATGCTAAGAACCATGCAGTTGGGCTTCGCCTTGGGAGAAGTCCCGCAATGCCATAAGTGACTTTTCCAATAGCTTGTGATTCTTGGTACGCAGCTTCGGTCGACATGTCGAAACAAGATAAGTAATACACATCAGTAATATTCCTGCACGTCAACTGTTGGGTACAGCCGTAAGATAGATCCAATTTCCACATATGGTTGGCTACCAATGTATGCCAATCGTGGATTAGCCCTGTGTGGGGTGCACAAAGCAATTTTGGAGGAAGAGCAAGGAAGAAGTTGGGAGAGGGCTTAGCGAGTCTTAGGTCTGGGTGAAAATTCAACAGTCGAAGACCAAAGAGGAAGATAAGGTTATCTCAAGCATATACCATGTGTCCTTATGGCTGGACCCATTTGAATAATTTGACGAGCGATTTAACTGACTGGACGATAAGGCATGGCGAATATGATAAAGTTGATTATATAATCTATACTTATGGCAATCATCAATCAATTATATCCATCAACTTGCTGTAATTCCGCCTGAGCTGCGGTATTGAAAGCCATCGTCATCACTTTGTAGCTTTTTCTTGGTGGAATTTGTTGCAGTGCTGTGCCACCACTGAGGCTAGGTGCGTATTCCAGTCCCTTGACTCATTGGTCCACAGTCTTACTCTGTTGACTAGGTTGGATAAACATTTACCGGTTCCATCGAACAAGCGCCCGGCCCGTAATCCATCTAAAGAGCTTATAACCAGTTGAAGGCATTACTCGGGTGGAGCTGTTACGCTCTTCATTTCCTCTTCGTCGGTGGACCAGGATGAGCGCTCACCCTGACAGGCACAATCCAATACGGACGTTTGGCGTGCAAGATTCAGTAGAGGACGGTCAAGATGCACACGATTCGCACCCTACCATATTGCGCAAAGTCTTCAGTCGATTGTCATCTAGCAGCAAGCATCGACCAAGTATCTCTTCCCCCACGAATGATATTTCAACCCATGAGGGCCATGACAGAACCCAATCTTTTTCTGCCCCGATACCGTCGGTGCGCCAGTCTTCTGCCGAAGTCTATGCAACTCCCCTTCCAATCATTTCAATGATTGTGTTATCTATCGTGGGTCATTCGTTGCATATGTGGCCCTAAAGTTCTCAGTTCCCTGATTTTAGACTATGCTTGGCGAGTTCTTGTGTGCGAATGTATCTACACCATTCCTACTCTTCATGGTAAAAGGTATGTGATAACAAGGGTTGATTCAGATTGCAGTCGACCTCCTGTGCAGGATTCGATGAAAGCGCCGACGAATCTACTGTGGCATTTTGGACAGGAATACTCGGTGAGTACAATGCCTAACAAAGGATGATATTTACTCATACTTGCAGTGTCAACATTCTTTATAACGCAATTTGTGACGTCTTTGCTATGGGTAGTTTCCGATATTTACTTTGCCAGCCTGATTTGACTGATCATACGCATGTAAACCAGGCTACCGTCGCAGAGAAACATGGTCGACGTTCTGTTCTGATAATATCGCTATTAGGAAGCACTATCACTTGCCTTATCTTCGGGACGGCGACGACACTGAGTCAAGCAATTTCTATTCGTCTTTTACAAGGCATATTCGCAGGTGCTGTCGGTGTCGCTCGTGGTTGTGTGGCTTTCATCACAGATCCAAGTAATGAGGGAAGAGCATATGCCATTCTAGGGTGAGCATCGAAATTTATTTGGCGAGCTGGCACGTTTTGAATCCTTTTTCCAAAGATTCTGCTGGGGAATGGGGGGTGTAGCAGGAGCGATTGTTGGAGGATCTTGTGAGTTGCAGTACTAATGATATGCTCAAACTGAATTTGTTTTCAGTTGAACGTCCTGCTGAAAAGTGGCCTCACATTTTTGGAAATATGCAAATTTTCGTAACATTTCCTTATCTTTTGCCTTGTGCTCTGGCCGCGCTGGTTACGTTGATTGGTAAGTTCTTGCTACTCTGAGCAGCCTTTCAGACCTAATGCAGATCAGGTTCTATCTTATCGTGCTTCCTCGGTCGCGATGGCGGGCCTCGAGAAGGAGCAATTCGTCTGGGTCTTGAAAAGATCGACGCGCATCCTCCCATACCCGAGGAGGAATCTATCCCACCAAGTCCTGTCGACCAACCGCCAAGTTTTGTTGGCACCCTGAAGAGACAACTTTCACAAAAGCTTTCTGGATACTTCGCACAACGTGTACAGGACGTCCATCGGCCATCTTTGAGCTCACCTCGTCCAGTCTCAGCGGTCCCATTCTCGACTTCTGGAACACGCTTAGAGAGGACGAGAACTTTCTCGCGGACGAGTCGTGTCAATGGTTCCGCTTACGGTTACAGCGGCAGCTATCGCAACAGCTTGGGAAGTAATGTTCACCATGTTGCCAGGAAGAGTAGCATGGCTAGTACCCTTCGACGGCGGCGCGGCAGCAATATGGACAGTATTCGGGACACGACGGACACTTCCGATTTGAATTTTGCACAGAGGTTACTGATGGCAAACGAGAATGCTGTCACAAATATAGCCGATTTGTGGGTTGCCGCGGCCATGAATGTTGACAATGAGGACCCTTTTATGAGCGATTCTGAGGGTGAGGGTGAGGGTGAGGGTGAGGGTGAAGAAGATTCTGAACAGGCATTGGAAGAAGACGATGAAGCAGATGACGCAGCCAGAGACGAGTCGGCCGCCAGGAGTAGCACCCCAATCCCCAATGCCGCAGGTCCATATCGTGGCTCCCACAGGGCATCGAATGCGACATCTGTCAGGCCACGGGGTTCTTTCAGCACTCGACGTCGAGCATCTCGCCCATCCGTTTCCTTCTCTCCGTATGGCACAGTCACGTCACGCCGTTTTTCAACCGCTACACCAAGCATCTTTACTCACCCCGGTGTGAAGACTCCGTCTGCTGTTCTAGAGGCCCAACAACTACTAGCAAGGAGTGATGCTGAGGTACCGGCGTCGGACGATCTCCTTGACCCAATATCAGGATCTCGCCGCACGGCTGCCGAAGATGGGGATATCGAGTCTCTCGTTCAGAAGCAGCCATCTTTGGCTTCTCAGTTGCCAATTATGATTATTATCCAGTATGGGATGTTGGCTTTACACACGACGACTCACGATCAGGTCTTCATGTCCTACCTTGTTACGTGAGTATAATCATCTGGCTATTATTGGTCAAGCCTTGAAACGATTGTTAGGGCTTATGAATCAGGAGGCCTAAACCTCAATGCCGGAAATTTTGCGCAGCTGAGTGAGTAATATTAGGTTCCGGCATCATCGTTCAACGTCCAAACGCTTACATGGGGGTCAAGTTGCTCTGATGTGCCTTGCTCAAATTGCGTATCAATTCTATCTCTATCCGTAAGTTCTGCTCCCGACTCATTTCATAGCGAACAATTGACCAATCATATATCTACAGCAACATTGGGTATGTGATCTGTTCTTCCAAGATCGGATAACCGTCTGACAGTAGCTTTCGAGCCCTCCGCGAGGCCGTTTCTCACATCTGGCTATGTATCGAATCGGATCTGTTATGTTCATTCCGGCCTATTTGACTGTTGTCCTCTACCGTGCATTCGCCAGCGCGGAGGATGACGGCAATCTCCTTGTCATGTCAGGTAGGTTATCCTTGTGCTGCGCATGTCCAAACCGACTGACATGAAACATCTTCCAGCGTTGACCCTTAGCACGTTGGTCTTTTCCAGTTCTTAGTGTCGATGCGATTTAGCTGATGTGCCTCATTCATCAGAGCTGTACGTTACTGTGGTATAACGTTTGGGTATACCGCGATATCGATTCTCCTCAATTATAGTAAGTTTCAGAATACATCAAGTGTGCTCCAGTCGCTGATATCGAGATCAGTGACACCACCAAGTGCCGTCGGGTACGCAAACGGAATCGCCCAGAGCATCGCTAGTCTTGCTCGTTGTTTCGGACCTGTCATTGGTGGATACGTGAGTCGGTGTGAGTTCGTTGTGTACACACCCAGTACTGATATCACCGATAGTTGTGGTCTTCAAGCATTCGAGACGGCCCTTCGGGTTATCCCTTTGGATTTGTTGTGTGTACAGTTTTTAGCGGACTAGCTTTGCTTCAGAGCTACCTAATTCGCTAGCGGTGTTTCTCATTCTAGTATCCCTTTGTTTATGTCCTCTATTTTCTTCTATTAGACTACAGGTATATGAATCAGCGGACAATGCATCGTCTTTTCTTCAATTTCAATTTTTTTTTCGTAAGTCTGGATCTGGGTAACGGGAGGTCACCAAGAGGGCTACCAGCGGTCATACGCTTGTACATAAGTATGGACGATTCTATGTGTGAACTCTCGGAAGTAACGTAGCGTCATTGGCGGCTTTCAATTTAGTTGCCGCCAAATTTTTGGATTCTTGCCGCGCGTTCGGTCAACTGGCGAACGACAATGGCTCCCGTTGTTATCTCGACAAAACGTACAGTGAAACGTAAAACACAAGATAAGACCTCTAACACCAGGAAAAAGATTAAAACACAACATCGTACCCTTGATGAATTACCATGGAAAAAAGTTGCACGCCCTCAGGAGGCAGGTGTTGACGGAGACGATGGTATCCTAGAACTCGAGGAGATCGAAGGCGTAGATGTCATTTATGAAGAGATTTCGGGTGGAAGATTGGTCAAATTCGCGGTGTGTCTGGTTTACATCGGGTCCCTCGCCGCGGGTGCTAGCTCATCTAGGTGCTCGAAGGTGAGGAAGGCGCAGAGAAGTCTGGTGCACCAATATCAGAACACAAGTCTCGGGAAGGGTATCCTGAACCTGTTGAGGAGTCACCAGTTGAGGACGTCGTGGAAACTTTTGACTGTGTGTGGTCAATCCTTCCTTCGTCTTCTCTAACGAGCTTTTGTTCTCGCAGCGGCGGAATTGTTACCGGATTGGCATAAGCTTTCATTGCATCCACGACTTCTGAAATTTCTCTATTTAAAGGGTTTTAAATCGCCCACGCCCGTACAAGCCGCGTCTTTACCGGTCGCTCTTCATGGCAGAGATGTGATTGGTATTGCACAAACTGTATGTCCATTCTCTTCAAACTGTCCTCATATTCATACTATCCAGGGCTCAGGGAAAACTCTTGCTTATGGGCTGCCCATCCTTCATTACTTGCTATCGCAACCACGACCGAAGCCTGATACAAAACGACGACTGCGAGCCCTAATTTTGGCTCCAACACGCGAATTAGCGCTACAAGTGTCTTCGCATCTCAATGAAGGTCTCAATCTCGTCAACAAAGAACAATCTATGTCCGAAGTATCAGGTATCCAGGACAGAGGGCTAACACAAAAAGGAAAAGGAAAGGTCGAGATCAAGGAGGAACTACCCGCGCCTGTAACCAAAAAATCTCCTCCGCACGTTAGTGTCGCCGCCATTGTTGGTGGAATGTCTGCTCAGAAGCAGCGCCGGATACTTGACCGCGGTGTAGACGTTCTGGTTGCAACACCTGGCAGACTTTGGGATATTATGGAAGATGTACGTCTGAGCACCTCGCGCTTCGTATCAGTCCTTGACCTTTGACCCAGGATGATGTTCTGTCAAGGGAAATCAAAAACTTGAGGTTCTTAGTACTTGATGAAGCGGATCGAATGATTGAGGCTGGGCACTTCGCCGAGCTGGAAAATATCCTTCGTTTGACACTCCGTGAAAATAAGTTCGCCAAATTTTTTCATCATCTTCTGAAGCTCTAGTCTGATAAGATTATGTAGAGTTGATCAGATCGAGAATCCAATCGACGGACAATCCGAAGGAGAGGACCATCAAGATGGTTCAAAAGAACCGGTCAAAGATGGCCTTCAGACGTTCATCTTCTCGGCCACACTAAGCAAAGATCTCCAGAAAAATGTGAAGAGGCGATCTCGCCCGAAGAGCGCGGGGAAATACAAGAAATGCGATGAGAAGCCTGCATCAACATTGGGTGAGTTATCGTTCTTGTTTCTCTCCGAGATGCAAATCGTATTGACCTTCTATCCGCAGACGATCTCATCCAACGGTTAGATTTTCGAGATCCAGACCCTCAGGTCATCGACTTAAGCCCGGCCGGTGGCGTTGTGTCCACACTTCAAGAGAGCAAGATCGAGTGTCTTTCTGGAGACAAGGTTGGTCGGCCATTACTCGCGAGAGCTCGATCTAATCAACTTTGTGCTCCAGGACGTTTATTTGTATTACTTCCTCCTTCGACACCCCGGAAAATCCCTGGTTTTTCTCTCTTCTATTGACGGGATACGGCGACTCATGCCGTTGATGGAACTACTCAATATCAAGGCCTTTCCTTTGCATTCCCAACTAGAACAACGCCAGAGGCTCAAGAATCTTGACAGGTGAGTTTGTTGGGCATATTTCCAACTTCCATGTTCCATGCCAACTGACCTCCATTGATCCTAGATTTACGATTACCCCGAATTCTGTTTTACTTGCAACTGATATCGCCGCCCGTGGTCTCGATATTCCTGCTGTTGACCACGTAATACATTATCAAATACCGAGGTCGGCAGACGCGTACGTACACCGAAATGGTCGGACGGCGCGCGCTATGAGAAAGGGTTTCAGCTTATTGATGTGTGCTCCCGATGAGAAGCGAGTCGTAAGAGCTTTACTAGGAAATTTGGGGCGTCGTAAGTGTTTTCACAGTCTATTCTTCTGGTCTTGCCTTACACATGTTCTACACTTCAGAAGAGGATGAAATTCAGGAGATTCCAGTGGAACTCAGCATGTTAGACAAACTCAAGTATCGCGTACAACTCGCAAGGAAGATTGAGACAAGCCATCATAAAATTAAAAAAGCAAATCATGACAGAAATTGGCTGAAGGAGGCGGCGGCAGCTATGGAGATTGAACTAGATTCAGACTATCTCAGGTACAGGTCTCTTCTAGCGCAGTTGAAAAGCATATCTAACTCCGTTCTCAAAGTGAAGACGACGAAGAAAAGCTTTCCAATCAAAAGCGGAAAGCGAAGGATACGAAAAATGCTGCACTTAAGGCTGAGCTGAAGTATCTTCTCTCTCAACCGCTCATTGCACGAGGGATATCTGTGAAGTATATCACTTCCGGAAGTCGACCCATTGTTGATGATCTCATTGATGGAGCAAGTGCGTTATGAACTTGAAAATCCAATCCATTATCGATTGATGACTGTGCCAGATCACGAAAAGATGTTGGGCTTGAAGAAGGAGGATGCGGGTAGCAGTTTGGTTGCTTGCAAAAAGAAAAAAAAGAAGCTTGTAAGGCATGAGGAAGAATGGGGTGGAATCGACATCAAGGATTAAATTACTTTCCTCATTGTTTTCGGTACTTGAGATTTGACAGAGATGGGCATGAATGGGCAAAATTGAATACACAGTCGTCTTGGTTCCGGCCTTACAGGTAAGGGATGCCATTTTACTGCACCTCGATGTGAGGGAAAACACCAGGGTTAAGGATGAAATTGTAGAGTAATTATATTGCTGGAAACGTCTATTCTGCCTCTTCTTGAGCAGCCTTTTTCTGTTTCGACAGCTCCTTCATTCGACGGACATAGCTGGAGGCGAGAATTAAAGACTCCGAGAACACCCGACAAAAGATCAGCGGAAATACGTACTCGTCATATTGGCACCTGTGAGGTAGCAAGAAATGAGTTTTTGCACAATAAATTAGGCAAGGCCAAGGCTCACTTCTCATACGTATGGCGTTCGTGGTCGCACTCCCATGGCATGTAGAAGCTTTGTTTGCGGCAAACGTTGAGTGGTAGGAGAAGACTATTTTGCGTTTCCAGTAGAATGGAATTATCGAATTGATGGAAGGAGGTCACAGAGAAGAAAATAGGTCAACATCGAGCATGGTAGTTCGATTGAATGAATAAGACGCACGCGGAACATGAATCTCTCCACCCCAGAGGCACTTGGTGTGCCTTCAGGTCTGCTTGTGATGCTGTAGTTGACGAAGTCATGATGTAGTAGGTGAACCTCAAGGGAGAGGTTAAGCGAGCAAGCGTAGTATCCCGGCGACGGTAAGCGCGTGCGCTCAACACCACAAACAGTGAGCAGAGATTTGGCAACACAGATAAGAACAAATAACCTCGATCGACCAAACTTGTATCTTCTCACTCGACGCCCTAAGAATATCTTCTTTCTAATCACTCAACTTACATTGTTGAAGACACTGGTGCCTTGAAAACTCGAAATATACCGGAACTGCGTGGCTCACTTGATATTCTTTCTCGTTGATCGGTCGGCGGGTGCGCTTGTAAAAAATGAAGGCGAACTATAAAGTGAGCCTCTGACAAGGAAAAGCTTCAGAACAGGCTCAATTTTTCGTAGTTCTCCAATCTCTGCGGAACCGTATACCGACAGGGGAACGTTCTATTTACGTCCGACGGGAACTCACTTTTAAGCCCAGTTGGAAATCGTGTGTCTGTCTTTGACCTTGTAAAGTGAGCCCGTCATCTGTAGGAGTGAGATCTAAACGTTTGAAACGTTTGACAGCAACAAGTCTTTTACCTTCGCGTTTGAAAACAGGAAGAACATTACTGCGATAGCGCTAAGTCCAGACTCGAACGTCCTGGTAAGCGTGGATCAAGGTACCCTTCGTCAATGCGAACTTTACTTTTGGCTCAACGACTGCAGATGGACGTGCTCTATTGGTCAATTTCAGGCGCGGAGTGGTCCTCCATCATTTTAACTTCAAAAAGCCTGTGAAAGACATCAAGTTCTCACCTGACGGCAAGTCAGTGAATCTGAGCCATTGATTCTCCAACATTCTGACTCCAATCTTACAAGATACATAGCTGTAACGCACGATTCACATGTACAGGTTTGGAAGACGCCTAACCACCTCGTCCGCGAGTTCGCGCCCTTTACATTACACCGAACTTACACTGGTCATCATGACGAGGTCCTGAGTATCCAATGGTCACCAGACTCAAAGTGTGTTAATTATTAATTCTCTTTCTACAATTTATCTATATTCTGGGACCAGATGTTTCCTCACCACCTCCCGCGATATGACTGCCCGACTCTTCACTTTGGACCCTGTCGACGGCTTTAGGCCAAAAACGTTTGCTGGACACAAAGATTCTGTCCTCGCAGCCTACTTTTCTCCGGATGGAACCAGCGTATGTACAATTTTTTTCCAAAACGTTATTCTGTACCGAACCTCCTCAGATTTATACTGTGAGTCGAGACGGAGCAGTCTTCACGTGGAAAGAAAAGGAGCCAGTAATGAACTCAGATAATGATGAGCCAATGCCCTCCACCTCGAGTGAAAATAGCCTCGGCAACCGCATTGCCAACACCCGGTGGGGTGTTCACAAACGAGATTATTTTAATCAGCCTAACACCAAAGTTGTCTGTACAACATTTCACCCGATTTCAAATCTCCTCGTCGTCGGCTTCTCGACGGGTATTTTTGGTCTCTGGGAGATGCCTGCGTTTTCCAATATTCACACCCTGAGCATATCTCAGGAAAAAATTTCTTCGGTTGCGATTAATCCTTCCGGAGAATGGCTCGCCTTCGGTGCTAAGAAACTGGGCCAGCTCCTTGTCTGGGAATGGCAGTCAGAATCGTACGTGCTGAAGCAACAAGGGCACTATTATGACATGAATACCCTCTCTTACGCTCCCGATGGCCAAACGATAGCCACAGGAGGCGATGACGGCAAAGTCAAAGTGTGGTCGACACACTCTGGATTCTGCTTTGTCACTTTCTCGGAACATAGTGCCCCCATCTCCGCTGTATCCTTTGCAAAACACGGAAGTGTTCTTTTCTCCGCTTCTCTGGATGGGACTGTCCGTGCCTACGACCTTATAAGATATCGCAATTTCCGGACGTTCACCTCCCCAAATCCTGTGCAATTTTCGTGTTTGGCAGTCGACCCCTCAGGCGAAGTGGTTGCTGCTGGTTCTACAGATTCTTTCGAGGTCTTCTTATGGTCCGTACAGACTGGAAAGCTTCTCGATGTTCTTGCGGGTCACGAAGGACCCGTGTGCTCGCTCGCTTTTTCTCCATCAGGAGCAAATCAGTTGGTTAGCGCTTCATGGGACAAGACAGTTCGTATATGGAGTGTCTTCAATCGATCCCGTGCTGTTGAGCCACTAAGCCTTACATCAGATGTTCTTGCTCTTGCTTTGCGGCCAGATGGGAATGAACTTGCTGTTTCTACTCTTGACGGCCAGGTTACATTTTTTGATATACAAGACAGCAAGCAGACAAATGTTATCGACGGGAGAAAAGATATATCCGGCGGACGCAGAGCCGATGACCGCGTATCTGCGGCTAATAGCTCATCAGGAAAGGCTTTCAACAGTCTCGCCTACACTGCCGACGGTGGCTGCCTCATTGCCGGCGGAAACAGCAAATATGTGGTTCTATATGACGTGCGAGAAGGAGAGGGTGTGATGGTCAAGAAGTTCCAGATATCGGAAAATCTCTCACTAGATGGAACGGAAGAATTTTTGGACAGCAGAAAAGTCAATGACGCGGGAATTAATACCGAGCTTGTTGACACGCGTGGGGACGAAAGCGATCTTGAGGATAGGCTGGACTTAAGCTTGCCAGGAGCAAGTCGGGGAGCTGGTGACATGTCGATACGACGTTACAGACAAGAAGCACGTACGAAATGCGTTCGGTTTTCGCCGACAGGTCGCGCATGGGCTGCGGCATCAACAGAAGGACTACTGATATACTCCCTAGATGAGTCAGTCACTTTCGACCCATTCGATCTTTCGATCGACCTCACGCCACAAACCGTCTTGGAGGTCTTGGCAACGCAAGACTATCTCAAAGCACTGGTCATGGCCTTCCGCCTCAGCGAGAAGTCTTTAATCCAACGGGTCTACGAAGCCATTCCTAGCGGAGATATTAGACTGGTCGCACGACAGCTGCCTTTCATCTATGTCCCTCTACTCCTGCGGTTCGTTTCTGAACATCTTGAAAGTACACCGCACCTCGAGTTCGACTTAGTCTGGATCAACACATTGCTTATGTCGCACGGGAGAGTTCTGAAAGATAAATCAGGAGAATACGCGAGTGTTTTCAGGGTGGTCCAAAGGGCACTCTCAGATTCTGAACAGTCAGTCTCAAAGCTGTAAGTAACCTTCTCTACTGCTTCGTGGCAAACTTTGGTGATTCCTGGTGTCCAGATGTGATGATAATTCATCGGCTTTGACATATTATATCGACCAATCGAGGAGAGCTAATAATATAGACGTCGAAATGCTCGCGGCCTAATCTTACTGCCTTTTTGGCCCTGCACTGGTTTCTTAATAGCGTGGGATGAGAAGTGTATATCAAACTAGAATCTAAGACGAGCATCACTCTCTTCGCATCTATTAACGGCTGAAAGATATTGTAACTCCATCAATTCAGGCACATAAGAAGAATTAAAGGGCGTGCGTGACATCCTTCTCAAAAAAAAACCACATGTAGGAGCAAATAACGAGACTTCCGACAAACGTATTCAACTCTGCCTGCAGCGTTGTAAACTGGATTTGCAATACTATTATGCCTTTTGATCCTTGACCCTGCTTACGTAGTCAAACTATGTAGGTAACAGCAGGGTACACATATACTAATCTCATTTTTTTTAGAATGTCTGAGCCGCTTTAACTCGCAGAAGTATAATTTGATCAGGATGAGTCGGGGCTTCTATTGAAGTCATTGAAGGAGGGATTCTGGTCTTGGGCAATGGCAGCCAATTGAAAATAATCGATATTATGACGTGTAATGAGGTTAAGATGGTCGTTCCGATGCTAATTCCACATGACGACCAGCACCGTATTTGATGGAGAAAATCTTCCAAGTTTCCCAGATTCGTTATAGCATCATTGCGAATACACGGTGGACGCTTACAGAAATTGACCCTCTGATTCGGATGGTACAGACCTCATGTGATCATACAAATTTCCTTGCATGCCACTCTCCTGAAGGATGGTCTTTCGTTTTGTATTTTCTTCCCTCCCTTCTGTCGGATTAACCTGCAGTTTTGCTACAAAAGCACCATCGCGACCTCTCCTTGGAAGATATACAAACAGGGTCCCTGTTGATCTTGCACATGTCCAGTCGGGTGTTCATGTCAAGCTGAGAGATTATGAGATACAAAGAGCGTTGAAGAGGTTCAGCTATGATCTGAAGTTGCAGAGTGGCAAAGTATTGCCAGCAGATGGGCCCAACTTTATCGGTGCGTCATATGCCAGTGACTTGGTGCACATGTATGAGCATCCAATGATATAGGACCTAATGGTTGCTCGCTCCGCCCACCTCTTTCGCCAACTCTTCAAGAGATAGTGAGAAACTTCCGTGGACATAATATTATTATTTCTGTGATCTCAGAAGGTGCTCTTGTGCCTCCCTGCATCTTTACTCTATACATCAAACTTATATCACTCTCGGTCATGGAAAACAAATACCCTCTACTCTTCGAATCCTTCATGAGCACTCAGATCACTATTCATTGCACAAAACCCATGACTCTAAATGGTGCGCCACAAATTGCTCATATCCCACATGTATATGACAAGTTCTACAGAGCTGAATAATTGTAGAGTTATACGAGTAATTAGACCTCAGTCGCTCCAATGATAAGATAATCGACTATATTATTACCTGTAGAGTTATATGAGTAATTAGACTACAGGATAATTAGTATGTGTGTAGTAAATAGAGGTAAGTAAATTGCTCACCCTCAGTCGCTCCAATGATAAGATAGATAATCGACTGAGGAGTGGTGTTTGTTTATCTGTAATAAGTATATGGGAAAAATAAGGTTTGTCTCTAAAGAATAGCAAATACCAATCGGTGTGCCACCTCTAGATGGTGAAGAAAAAAGAGATACTCCCAACACTGCGGGCGCTGGAAAATGTTTCTATTGGAAAAAGTGTAAAAGAAACATTGATGCGAAATGTAAAGTTTATTTATTTGTAAAGTAGTCCAAATAAAATTGAACTAGACTTTGTGAAATATTAACTT
>JAGGAT010000220.1:0-51167 GCA_017657195.1 Termitomyces sp. T70a | reverse complement strand
TTGCCTATGTCTAGCTTTGAGCATAGGAACTTTCCTCTTTGTAGCAGACCAATACCCCTCCTCCTTCAGCACATTCTAGACAGTCTGAGGAGAGACAGGATTGGAAATGATGTTGTTGATAAAATTGATGGCCTGAACAGCTGTATCAAGTCTCCTAGTTGAGATTTGTCAAATAATGGCCTGTTTATCATGTGGAGTAAGCTTAGCTGGACAGCTTCTAGGATGGTTTTCCTTGTCCACCTCCAACTCTCTACTAATTCTCCCAATGATAGACTTCTCTAGACCAGTTTTAGCCTCAATCTAATGCAGAGAATACCCTTGAGCAAGGAGAGAAGCAACAGTAGAGCATTGTGCAGGAGAAGTCTTTCATGATGGTGGTTAAAAGTCAAGATGTGGTTCAACCAACTTAAACCACTCCTAAATATACTCAAACATAGTCACATGACTCTGTTGATATTCCCACATGCAACTTACTCTTTATTTCTGACTAAAATAGGGATAAATCTGCAAAGTTGAAGATGCTCAAAAAACTGTCCCAATGAGTGAATATTTTAAAATGGCCATTACTCTATCAGTTTTGATTTAAATTACATAAGCTAAGATGCAATTTGTAGCTGCAATGCCATAGTATTTTACATGATTTAACCAAAATTTTAGATACTTCCAATCCTTCATGCCAATGTCATCTTTCAAAAAGTATAAAACATTGGGACAGTTTTTTGAGCCACTGTATATGGCGCAAAACTAAAAGTCTGCAAGTTGACAATCTGTGGGAATAACTTTGCATGGCGCGAAATTGATTGTACGGTTTGCATTTGTTAACAAGGGGTCGATGGCGTAGTTGGTTATCGCATCTGTCTTACAATATAAAGTGTATTTCACAGAAGGTCCTCAGTTCGAGCCTGGGTCGACTCATATTTTGCTTTTCTTTCCTTTCCTTGTATCAAGTTTTCTGGATCGAGTTAAGTTGCTAAAAAATCAAGTATACATGTGCTGACATCAGTAGATTTGCTCATTGCTGTTTGGATATGACCCTCAGCTCAGTTCAAGCAAAGTTTATCATCATTGACTATGACCATTTCCTCTTCAATGTTCCTCGCTCATCAAAGCAACATTTGTCATTCAGCCCCTCAACTCTTCCCATCCCGCTCCTTGCCACCACTGCACACCTACACCTCCCACACCACCCTCATACACCCCACCACCTCTCACAATCCTCAAACTCGAAATCCTTAAATCGCCCTCATCCTCTCCAAGTGGCCATAAACTCACTCCAATCACATTCTCTCCCTCATAATTCAGGATTCCCTGATGTACCACAAACGAGGTCTGAGGGCCAATGTTTGCAACGCGTTTTCCCATTTGCCAGCCGTTGATGTATAGTTGCGCTTTGATGTGAGAAGTTCAGGCCGGATAACCAAGGGGATGACATAAGTACCTACCTCGATAATGTCCGGGCATATCGTCAAACGCGATTGAAAGAGGGATATCGTGGTTTTTTGGTAGGTTAAGGTTGAAAGTTGTGCGGAAGAATCCAACCTTTATTTATGCAGCATATTCGACATGGGTTAAACGTCCCTTAAGTCAATCACATACCCCTGGCTTATCGAGCCCTTGGAACGGAGTCCTCAGTTCCCATTCAGAATCATTAAACCCAGGTAAATGCCATCCCTTTCTCTGTACCCATCGCTCAGTCTACTAAGACCGCAGCAATCGCATTTCTCAAACCTACCTCAGCGTACAGTCCACCTGTTTACACAAAGCGTCAACATTAACATCACAACTCGATCGAATATGCCAACGTACCTTCATTCAAGATTTTACGCGTCTTATCCGGGAAATCCTCCCCTCCAAGGTTCCTTGTGCTGGAATGTCCCGCGCCACAGGAGGTTACCAGCCTGCACATGCCCAGGATCAGCGTCTTCCGTACTCATCTATACAAAAAAAAACACTCTTACATGGAATCCATAGTCATCCGCGTACAAGATCCACGGGCCTCCGTAATATGCTGGGAATGTATTTGTTGTCTTCGTATGATCCGCAATCACAAGACTCTCATCCTCGAACCCAGCACTAATCTCAGGCAACGAATCCTTATACCTCCATTGTGCCTCCATCAAGTCCGGGATCTCAATGCTTGTACCACTGGTCCGAATCTCGACCTGCCACGTACCCCCAGCCACCTTCACCGTTTCCAGCTTTTCTCCGTTCCATGTAATCGATTTGAGGCTGCCGGGTCCGTAGACTGTTAAGGTTGTGCTTCCCTCTGCATTCAAGTCACCCGTCAACACAAGGGCGTCATTTGACAGGGTGGCTGTCCTAACAAGGTATGGACCTCTCACAAGCAAAGGCGCAGAAGCTTCAACATCCACATAGTCGGCGAGGTCACCGGTCCCAGCAATTGTAGGCATCCAGAAATTAGTCGCAGTGTCATAGTCCGCAATGAGAAGAACAACAGTTTTATGCGGAGTTTCTAGCTCGACTGTTGTAATCCCTTCGGCCACACAGAAATTGACTACGAAAGATTTCTCGTTCTAAATGGAGTCAGTGGATATTCAAACCCAAGGAATGCAGTGATACATACATCAAAGTACATGGAAGTTATCTGTGTCGTTCCCAAAGTGACAACGGCTGGTTCTTGGTCCAGCTGAACAGAGACCTCGTACACCAAGCCTACATTACCGTACATAACTAGCGCGTCGTTTCCATCAAGTTGAAATGTTGACAGAAGCATTGCGGTTGAGTAGAGGAGCCTGGACGATCCGAAGGCTAGATCAGTGCTGATGACGAAAGAATCACGGCCAAGCAGTGTAGAGTTCCCGCCGATTTGTGGAACAGTCTTGTTGGATGAGCCAACTGTGAGCCTTAGAGAGACAGATGTACTTGATCTGATGTTAAAAAGATCTTGTACTGGAAACTGCTGGGTCTACTTACGGATCACTCGTCTTGATATGTCTGGTGATATAGAACGAGGCTCCAGTGTCTGGATTCTGCAAATGAGTTGTTGTTACTCCCGCAAAAGTCGTGTTGTCTTCCCCTGTAGACATACAAGGCAGCCATGAGGCAGTTTCCAGAAAACTGAACATTTTTGACGCACCTTTATAATCGGTTTTGTGGATGTCTTTAAACGTGCGAAGAAAAAGGGATTGTAATTTGAGCTCGCCAAACTTGGCAGACAGCTCTCTGTTTTCCGTCACTGCTGCACCATAGTCCTACAAGGTAGAATGTGTAGAAACTAACAATTCTATCGACTCAAGTCTTACGTAGGATGTGTAAGCATCTCGAATCATAGGTTAGTTCAACGACTTAATTTTCCTTATTGTCACGCACTCGTATACGGGAGCTGCGCCCATGAGGTGCCACCCTAAATACTATTCAGAATTCGTATCAGTATTTTTTTCCGCGTAGCAACTCACATAAAACATATAAAAATTGACCTAGACCACCGTTTATATAACATTCAGATCATTTGAGAGGTTTTTACTCACTGCAGTCACACCATTAGCCCATAAAGCAAAATAGTGAACACGTTGAAAACTAAAGGAAGGTTGGCATCCAACTGTAAATGACTTTGAAAGGACCAACTTTGGGTTAGTCAACTCCCGACAGGCAGTATAACCAGCTTTAGAACCCCATGGATCATAAGAGCCACCTTGAAACCTATGCATTGATTACAACCACATTGAATCATAGGCACCAAACGCAAAGAAGCATTTACTCAGGAAATATAAATGGTATCTCTGGCGTAACAGATTCGTGATATGACCTCCAGGTCGTCGGGATGTCTCTCCATACCGTGGGATCTGCGCAGTTGAAGGCTGAATTGTAGTTATTCAGCCGGAGCCAAAGTCATATTTTTATAATAAATGTACGCACTAACTGGATAAGCATCGATACCATAGATGTCTACGGAATCTACCAAGTTCCGGAACTCGCCAGCATCGTTGACCATAGTAGGCACCACCTGTAATTTATTCAAAGATTTGCATGACAAAAGACAATTCAAAACCTACTATACCTAAATCCAAAGCTCTCTGACGAAGCTGCGCAACATATTCATTTTGACCAGCTAGTTTAATAATAGCCAATGAGTTCAACAAAGTCATCACCTTTTCAAAAGTTTGCACACACGGCCATTATAGTACTCGTTCTCTATCTGGACCATAATGACAGGACCACCGTTTGTGATCTGGTTCCTCGCAATTACTGGAATAACGGCATTCCACTACAATCAACCAAAGTCAAGATCATACGTCCAGCCAGTCAGAAGACGCACGTAATCTTGCCATGCATCGTGGTAGAACGTGTCGTTGCTTCGCATCTCGCCGTTGTAGGGATTCCAAACTGGGTCTCCAGGAATCGTCGCGACATGTCCGGGAAGGCCACCATTTGTGGTTTCCGCACTAGGAGTGCATGTCTTTCAAAACCTCTCTCCTTTGTGACATGTTCCAGAAGAGATCTCACTTGATGTAGGGTCCAGGCCGTGCGATAACGAACAGGCCAGCCTCCTTAGCAGCGTCAAACAGCGGCTGCAAGTCATTGATGCCCGTCATATCCACAACGCCCTTTTTGGGATTGAGAAGGTGCCAATGGACATAGATAGAGAGAGTATTAAGGCCAGCGGCCTTAGCCTTCTGGGTTATGTCTTTCCAGAGAGCCGGAACAGGAAGTCTCCAAGTATGGAATTCGCCTGATTGCAAAAATATACGCTTTCCATGGACGTAGAACGAGTAGGAGTCCCATCCTACCAAGTCTGTCAATCCGGTTGAGTTGATGAAGGAATCATTCGAATTCAGAAGTGTCGATGAGTTGGTTTGGGGTTCCAACGTTCTAAGACAGTTGGCAACACCGAGCAGTGCAAACAGTGCGCTTCCAAGAGAGGCAAGGGTATGCATGTACAATACAAGGCAATACACTGAACAGAAGCCATAGGCATACAATGCTTTATAGGTTTAAATACGAGTCTGCTGACCGTGTTGCGATCGTCATGTCGGGCGGCGGAGTGCAGCGGGCCGTCAGCCGCGGAGAAACCTGAACACCTCGAAGATATTAGCCGGAAGTAGAGAAGAGACTGTACGCGTGTTGTGGTGATGTTGGCTATTACCGAGAAGCGCGTTCAGACCCATACAACCGGACGAGATCAATGATGAGTTTCATATATGGTTGTAAATATCTACTGTTTAAGCGAGCACGTAGTTGTAGGCACGTGCAAGTTAGCTCTCACTTCTGTGCCAATGGAGCCATGGAAGCTTGGTTACGAAGAGCTATGTGACGAACTTTCGACTCTCATAGCCATATTTCCACCTCCATTCATCTACATTAACGACACGACTTGCCCACGAATAACCAGTTCCATCGTCGCGTCTCTTCTTGATAATATTGAATGCGCTGACCCAGGTCCATCGAAACGCGTGTACTTCGCAAAAGTGAACGCAGTCGCGTGTTTTACAGCTCGAATACTATATGACTCTGTATTGAACGCGTTGACGAAGTGGAGTCCGGACTGGAACGATGGATGCGCGAATTGGAGTTCGGAGGGGGATACGCAGAGGTTTAACGAGAATTTTGATGGGTTTATTCATGGACTACGCGCAGTTAGTTTGCATCTGCGCGAGAAGGTGAGGAGGAACGGGAAAAGGAAGGAGAGAATGAAGCCTGAGGCCGATGATGTGCGGCTTGTCATTGTGGTGGAACGCGCAGAAAGATTGAAAGAAACTCTGCCTGAGATTCTTGTGCCACTGACGCGACTGACTGAGCTGGTATGTCAAGACCATTTTTGCGAGACACTAAGCTAATCAGCTACAGACGCGACTCGATTTGTCTGTCATTCTGTTATCAGAAGTGAGGTGGGAGGACATACGGCCTCCCCTCGGCGCCTCTCCTGACCCGTATTTCATTGACATACCCCCACTGAGCAAAGAAGGTACGTATTAACTGAGCAATCCGTCTGGGTTCGTCTAACTTGAAACGAAAGCCATCGTACGACGTCTCACATCCAACTTTATCCCTTCCAACGATCGATCACCAGGCCCTTATCATCCATCCTTCAAAGGCCTTTATTCACATTTTACCACTGTCCTCTGCGACGTCTGTTACCCCTTCATTCACGATCCCCTAGAGATTGAGTACATCGCAGCTGCTCGATGGCCTGGCTTTGTACAACCAGTTCTCGATGAACATCAACGTTTAATAGACGACAAAATGAACCTTGATGATGCAGAAGAACCACAACTCCAACCGCCATCAGAAGACGTTCGCATGCGACTCAGTCGGCTCTTCAACTCGTCATTAAGTGCCGCCATCGAGGAACTCTACCCCCGCCTCATCAATGCGACTGAGTGGGCCGTCAAAAACAAGCCAGAGCCCGATCTACTTTCGGCCCAGCCGGGTCAGGTTGCGAGGGGCAATGACCAGCTTGAAAAAGCCACAGAAACTACGACATTGACCCTGCCGCGTATGTCCAAGTTCATTCTAGTGGCTGCGTTCCTAGCGTCGACAAACCCCGCCAAATCGGACATACGGATGTTCGGGCGAGGTCTGGACGAGAAGAAGCGCAAGCGGCGATTGAGAAAGACGACAAAGAGTGGTCCAACAAAGGTGGGAGTTTGTGCTTCACGGACACTAAACTCAATTCTTATTTTCTTCGTTTTAAGGTCCCACAGAGACTCCTTGGCCCTATGGCCTTCCCGCTCGACAGGCTTATAGCAATTCTCGGTGCGCTATTGGAGGAGAATGACGTTGAAACCCGGCTCCCGGCTCCCGAGTTCACGATTCCTGGTGAATATACGGACATGGAGATTAGTAGGGTCGCGGTCTACTCGGCAGTATGCAACTTCTAAAACAGTTTCTTCTGCTGTTTTTGACATGTTTTCTAGGTGATGGAACTTACGTCCATGCGCCTCATTCATCGGACAACACCAGGTGATAGGATCAATGGCCCACCATCGTTTAAATGTGGGATCTCATTTGACATGGCGTTGGCGTTTGCAAAGCAGCTTTCTATCCCACTGAATGACCTGATGTGGGATCCAGCATAGTGTTCGGCGCGTTCAAGGCTAATCAGTCACCTCCGTTACGTTACACTCTGGAACAATCAGGCATCCAGTTTCAGACGAAATTTATGGGCTAGAGTATTGTTGTACGTACGCTATGAGATATCGAGTTCTGTCCGTCCATATCACTGTTCTAAAATTATGTTCTTGAAGCAATGTAAAGAGTTGGATAGTAATATCTTAAATTTTTCTATAGGTTTGAAAATGAAAAGCTCTTAACCTGACATACTCGGGCTATCCAAAACATTGAGAGGTGTACGATCACTGCACAAATGTTGACATACCCAAAAGTCTCTCCTTCCGATAGAGTCCTGAGAGGTTTAGAATTCCAATCGGACGTGTCCTGATATACCCAATTGCCCCACCTATCGACTATCAGGGTGACATATGAGGAGACAGTTCAAGTGATACACACCATTTTTGAATGGTCCGATACCCGATTTTACCATTGAGTGGATATTGTAAACTGATATGCTCAGCCACACGCAGATATCGACTGGTAAACAACGCACCAGAAAAACACTAGTATTATACCTACAGCAGTTCCAGCATCCAGTGCCGCAGATAACACATCTATCACCCGTGTCAGCGCGAATCCTCCGAACACAATATTAAGGATCCTACAATTATATTTAGCCCAATAAGAAAAGTATTTCCTTCTCACAACATATTGAAAGAGAAACCCCGTGATTGCCCAAGGCACGTAATTAACGGCAGTTGCGGGTGGTATTTGACCCACACCAGAAAAGATAAGACTACAGTGAATGAAAATATGATAGACCTTTCCGGCTAAACAACTCACGGGAAACTAAAAGTTGAAATCAGCTGGTATCCACTTGTCGTTCAAAGAGGCACATACTTCAAGTAGTTTAGAATGCTGTTAGGGTATCGTCGTGTGAATAGCCAAAGGAAAACAGGGAAAGCAGCGCCAATGAGGAAGAAGAATGTCAAAGCTAGCAACATCCAGGTGAGCCTCGGCGCTACGACGAACATCACTGGCCGACGAACCGCTATCAAATAGATTATTACCGAAACCTCAATGAAGCCATTAAACTCACTAATAGATTTGTCCTTTGGAGAATTGTAGAGCTGGACCAATTGCACCCCACTATCAATTGCAAATCAAATGACCGCAGGTGGAACGACGATGGATGCAGCAATTTACAATAATAGAAGCAGTACCGAACACTTGAGTTGAATTACATGTAAAGCTGAAAAACAAGAAGCATAAACAACGAGAGAGATGAGGAGATAGCCAATATACCTGTCTTTCTGCCCGTCGTCGCATAGATCCCTGGGGAAATTGCATTTCATCACTCAAGTTCCTCAGAACACACAGACCGGCTTACGGTATATGAGAAAACATCCTATTCATAGGAAGTTGAGATGGGACCATGAGGAAAGTGTCATTCTCACCAGGTTATAACACCGAGTTGAACGGTTCCAGCGACAACCGTGGCGACCACCTTTTCGAGAACAAAATCAGTGAGTCTAGTCACAGGAGGGTACAAGCCACTGTCAACGTACTTGACACCAGAACATTGGCCGTGGCGGT
Source organism: Termitomyces sp. T70a (assembly GCA_017657195.1). Taxonomy (NCBI): domain Eukaryota; kingdom Fungi; phylum Basidiomycota; class Agaricomycetes; order Agaricales; family Lyophyllaceae; genus Termitomyces; species Termitomyces sp. T70a. Next base: position 42,560 of record JAGGAT010000220.1, on the reverse strand, counting down.
ACCTATATCCCCGTATTAGGCGCACGAGGTTGATTAGAAACTTCCTACCTTCATGTAGCTGATTACGCCCATGGTTTGACACATCAGATCTGGCGGTCACATGGTAACAGAAGACTCCGAGAAACTCACTGTCCAAGTTTGAAATCCGCTGTGAATTGCATGGCTAGCAAGTCCCGCTGTCAAAATGCTCATCAACGAAAGAAGACGCAACTTACCCTGAGCCATAGTGACGTACCCGTATGTCTACAAGAGTAAAGAGACACAATGAAGGGTAAAAGAGGACGAGAGAAAGAATGCTTACCTTGAACCTATCATTAAGAGACACGTTGGATGTTAATTATTTCGACATTCGATTGCGGGGAAAAAGGTGGAGAGAACGCGCACATCATCATCGCATTAGGCTTTCCTGGTATTAACGTTCCGATTAACATCCAAACGCAGCATAAGAGAAAAGAACAAGCGGATTCCCACCTGGGATCATGAACCCAATAACAAGTTCTGTGATAACACTAGATAACGGAGATTCAGTCATAAATCCGTCCTTCGAAAATCAGGACGTACTTCAAGCCGATTTGCCGGTTGGTAACCGCTTGTATCATGCCTGTCAAGACATAAGATGTCAGGATATCACAGAATACGGCGGAATAAAATGCAATCACCGATGGGAATTACGTATAGCGCGGCTAGCACGGGAAATGATTACAAAGATAGGCAGAAGACGAAGAATCAAAAAAAACTTGCCAATGAAAAGTGCGATTATTAATGCCCAGATGGTCATGCCGGATGGCCAGACTCGTATACAAACGCATGCGAACATAAAGTTTATGGCTAATTAAAGCGTGTAAGCATGACATACCATAATGAGAACAAATTTCACTCGCCAAAAATACAGAGATAGTACCACTCCGGAACTACGTGCAAACGTTGGTGGTTTTTGGAGAGGTGTGGATGAGGTTTAGTTTACCTTGAGGATATTTCGACATGAGTTGGGCATGTATATCTGGTTGTTCCCTTAAGGATCGCCTGAACTGGTCTTTAATAGGCTTCCAAAAGTGTATTATAGCTAAAAGAAAAGGTTCTTAACAAGATCAAATATCATGTTGATCAACTTACAATGAGAGATGGTTGCTATGAGTCACAGGATATGAACCAGAACAGGCTGTCATGGTTAGGAAGCCTTGATACTCACCAGTGATAGATAAGAAGGAGAGTCCGTACGACATAACGAACGTCACCCTACAGATTTATTGGTCATGGATGGTGCATCGTGAAACATGTGACTCACGAAAGATACACTGGGCTGTAGTCCTTATATGCTTGATAGATAATTGTGTCGCCGGCCATAATTCTTGATACGTCGTACTTATTCCCGGTGTTGTCCCAGGCATTAATAGACGAAATACTTCGTTATACATGTGGGTTAGGTTGTTGACTTGTTGAAAAGTTTGGTCAACGTACGGCATGTATTGGCTGTACCAAACATTCGTATACTAGGGATGAAAGAAATTGGGGCCTGAGGGATCAAAGGCACGGAAGTACGCACGTAGAATATCGGCGTCAAGAACCCTTGAGAAATCGAGTGAGCCTTACATGAATGTTGCAGATAACGAACATACAATAGAAAAAGAGGAAGCCGATTATAACGTTTGCCTCTGCCCACCCTAGACATCATTTCAGACAATTATACACAAGACGTCGACTGTGAACCTTACAGGGTGTTGCAAGTCTGGCACACAACATCAACACGCGAAAAAGTCGAACAGGAACAGTAACTCACGGACTACCGATGAACGCGATTTGGTTCCAATCAAACGTTAGCAACGAGAAACCAAGGCCACTGCGATAACCAAAAATTTGGTTGACTTTCTGTATTAACAATCTCGTCAATGATAAGGAGAAAATACTATCGCTACATACCACATTGTTCGGGGATATCCAGCACACCTGATTGAGTCGTCAACTAACGCAATTCGAAACTGAGGAACGAAAATTACCCAAGTAAAGAAGCTGAAAATAGCTAAGTAATGTTTAACGATTAGAGCGGTGTTGAAAAAATTACCTGAGGGCCTCAAATAGGTACCCGGGGACAAAATCTGAGACACATTCTTTCAAACTTACAGAAATGTATTAAACTGGTGTTGATACTCACACCATGCCGCTGAAGCCAAAAATGCATACAAGAAATACCGTTCTCTGCTGAGGCCCTCATGTTGTCCAATGCCAGCGTACCTTTGGGAGTGTAAAGTATTGAATAAAGCACAAGATACAAGGGTGTTGGGCCAAACTGATGGCGAGATGTTGTTAAGAGACTTGATAAGAGCAGTAATAAGAACAATTTTACTCGTTGATGGAGGTGCCACGAGGAATCTGCGGGCAACTCCGCCTATGGAGAAACCGAGAAGTTGAGTAGACATCACAAGGAGCCATTGGTCTAGCGGACAAGAGTTAGTGAAGCAACGTTTGGCAGGTGCAAGGTCGTACATGTCCAAGGAAAGGTCTGGCGGTAGAGAACTCGTTGAACTGCCACAATATCTGTTGCATAAGCGCTCTGAGCACCAACGGTAGCCATAATGGTTACAAGCACCTTAAAAAGCAAGGTGAGTGATATGCCTAATCAAGCATTCCAAAAACCGTCGTACATGTTCTTTGATACTGAAAGGACCAGGATTAATTTCAAAACCCAAAATTGTTTTGTTGGGGAGGAACCGCGCGGATAATCTACCGACGGGAAACACCAAGAGCTGCGCCACGAGCTGGTACAAGAGGTCAGAAAAAGTAGATAACCCGTGTTGGAAGACTTGCCCCTCCAATTGCAACAGATGGGTATCGTAAGTAGAAGAATTGGTTCATTCCCGGTATGAGTATCGACCAAAAAAGACCCAGAATCCATGCTCGCACAGTAGAGGCCGGCATATCTGGGTCATCATAGTTGGCAACTGCTGAGCGAACCTCAGGATAAGGAGAGTCATCTTCTGTCAGGAGTGTAAGTACTGTAGTAGCCATCACAAAGAAACGTAGCCGACCAAGTAGGGAATTTGTGTCAAGATTAGGGTCAAACGTGTCAAATATGTCGCTCTCGCGTTCTGAAAAGCTTGACGACGCCAACTTCAAAGCAGAAAAGTTAAAACCGTCCACAGAATGTCCAGATTGCCATTACATTTAGACTATAAGGACGCTCACTTATAGATTTTTCTTCGTGGCAGTCATAGGTGATATAGACTGTATTCTCATTGTTGGCATTCTTGACTGTCTCTGTGGCCCCCTCTCCGAATCGAGAGTCATCCATATCATCCCTCCTCCAATGGCCACCGTTCACGCCTTCGCGGCGAGGTGAGAAGCGAATCCCAGATCCTTCCAGTATGTTCAGTGGATGAAAGAGTCCGCGTGAAATTCCAAGAACGCAGTCAAGTGATTTAGCAAGGATATAGATAATTCGTCTGGTTGTCGGAGAATGACAGATAAGGTGGGAGACTAACACTGGGGCGAGAACAAAAGCCAGGGGTAAACGCTGGATATGCACGCAAACCACTGCTTGACAACGGGGAAGTGGAAGCGAGACAAAGGGTGTTCGGCGAGGATAGTCCCGCTTACTTACCCCGGCCTCAGCTCATGGCCAATTTGACATCTTCCGAGTGCTCAGGCACGAAGCTGGAAAGCCACGTGCTGGTAAATAAACTCTTGTATCTCTCTTCCCAATGTCCTCGGCTTCTCCGTCAACGTCTCCTTTCATCCTTGACCATGTAAACATGCTAACTGACCCAACTCTAACACTACCATCCTCGCTTGCAATTTTGTGATTTATCTGCCTCGCCGTACAAAAAGTAGCTATAGGCGTCAAATCAGACCAAATTGGTTACTTATCTGTCCATCATGATCTGGCTCGGTCCGCCGCCCGGCGGCGCCACTAAGCAGTGAAAATGGTGGTAATCATGTGTTTTTCGTTCCTCTCAACGTCAAGGCTACTCATGACATTAACTTATTCTTTCGGCCAATCCCATCATCGAGAACGTTGGTAACGTTGGACTTCGCCACTTTAGTAGAGCTGCAGCAACAGGCTTCCATTGGAGTCAGGCCCAAAAGGTCTTCGAAATGCGCTGTCACCAACTACCATATACACTACCGGGACTCCGATTCCATGCTTATGTGAACATGTCTTCTTATGCCTTCGTGAGGCATATCGAATTTCTATGTCTATGACCATTCACGGGCCGACAAATACCGCCGATAAGCCGCCCTTGAACCACTAGCTGAGCTGTTTGTGCATCAACTTCGCTTTAAAGTCTTATCTCCCAACAGATGGATCAACTTTTCCCCGTCTCTCAACAATATCCTAATCGCATGACGGAGCACCATTTTTCATCCAGTGTAATAGTTCGAACCCTGTGGCATTCATTCCCAAACTAGTCTCATCTTTCAGCCGTCCGTTGACTCCGGTGAATCTACTAATAGTAGCCAGTCGCTGTCTCTCGATAAACAGATGCCTTGGAGCCGACAATCACAAGCTGCCAGACTCCACATTCCATTTGTATCTATCTGTCTTACGACACTTCGCAATCCGGACTTAAATGTACATAATTTGCCGCCTTGCCTTGACATTTACACTGTTCTCGTTCCAACAGCCGGTGACTATCAACTTACCGGTTGATATTCTGCAAAGAAACCTCAAGCCCCAACGACATTTGCGGTATCTCGTCAAATATGACCGCTCAATTATTTCTTCGGCTGATCTTGCGCCACTTGATCTAATTAGTTGTTTCTGATTTGCCAGATATGACAGATTAGTGACCTCTGGTGACGCTTGAAGCTTGAAGCAATAAGGCCAGACCAGTGACTCGAAATCTAGAAGTTGGTCCATGGGGTCACGAGCTTAATGATATTATTGCCGATTTTTGACCATGTACATCCTAACGTTCCCTGGAGTCACGTTCAGATAGGTTTTGAGACTGAGTACAATAAGGATCTCTATAATAAACGCGGTAAAAATGCTCACCTATTCCTCGTAGGGATATTGAAAACAGGTACTTCAAATTCAAACGCACGACTCAAGAGGAAGAGGATCAAGCTGCAACGTAAGACGACTGAGATGGACGCGTGAGGACTGTGATTACGGCGGGAAATTCCAACAAGATCGTGGTTTCAACGAAGGCTTCGTGAGGGCAAAGCTAGATATCATAGGAAGCAATTTAGGGCCTACTCAAACTCTATTTTTCCAGTCCATATCATCTTGAGAACGTCTACCTTGCCATACGAATGTTTTCAACAGTGTACATAGAGGACTAGAACGCATCACTGCCGCTCTTACGCCACGAACAGAATAATTGAATCAAGAGGAGACAGTGATTTCTCCAGCCTCGGGGTATGATTCAACTGCCAAAATCTTAAACCTTACCCGTCAAATCCATCAAAATCACTAACGAATCTTTGGTAGTAGATTCGATAAAAGCTAGACTACCACGTCCTCACGCAATAGCGATAATCATATCACTAAAGTTAAATTCTATGGTCCATTGAAACGGACAATTAGCATCTGCTATTTATCGTCACTGTAGTATACTAGGTAGTGGGTGTGATAAAGTCAACAAATTAATAGATATGAGGATGTAGTAACGTCATCGTGATCATCGCCGTTTGGCAACGCCCGCGGTAGCCTCTAAGCTGGAACCCATTTTAACCCCATGCAAGACTTGTCTAATCAACTATACAGCACGGTCATTTCTGCCGACACAATTGCCAGTCCGACGATCGACATCATAGCCACCGGCAGTATATTCCAATACGCAAAAGTCTTCTGTTTAATATGAATACCTTTCTGTTCCAGAATCTGTTTCCACAACAGTCCTGCCAAGCTTGCGCTGTATGTGAAGCTCACCGCTCCAATATTACTCGCAACAGCCAGCGCGATCGCCGCTGCCCTGTTCACAGGGGCATCCAGCGCCGCTGCACGCACGACTTTTGTCAGCAGGATTGTTGCACCTATGTTAGTGCCAGCTAAATTGCACAAAATAACGCCAAGAACGCCAATGAGCCATATGACAGCGTGCATCTTTCGGCTGGTTGCATTGACAAACCAGACGGCGAAGACTTCAATCCACCCTTGATGCTCGAGAGCCTCAATCAATATGAACTGGCAAAAGGCAAATGGTATAAGGGCGAACGGGAGTCGTGGAAGTGCTGTGAAGAAGGTGGGGAAGTGGGCTGTGAGCTTCATATACATTTCGGAGTATCGGGAGCAGAAGTGGCTCATGATCACCTTGGAGGATGAGGCATAGGATTCATCAGTGAGAGCGGCCTCAACTCGCGCGAGGGAATCGGCAGTGAACCTGGCACTTGTATTCCTATGAGTGGGACCTGCTGCGTCAATGATGACACTCTTTTGTGCATCTACGCTTGATTGCACTGTATCTATGGTCTCAAACCGTGAAGCAATTGCGATTTCGGTCGCATCGTCCAACCTCTCGTTTTGCTGTCCGAACATGGGAATACTCCTTACCCATCGATAATGATCCCATGTAATGTCGTATATAAACTTGGCGGCAGCAAACGGGAGGCTGATCTTCCACACGTCAATATGGAAGAAGCTGGCGACGATGATGATGATAAGACAGGTCCCAAGGAGTGCACCACCAACACATGCGCCAATCGGATCAACAAGAACGGACATAACGTCGAGATCTTTGGTCACAGCGAGGCGACGTGGTATATAGTTGGGCTTGTGGAATTGTATTCCAAGTGCCACAAGGCAAATAAAGCTGCATCCCAAGAAAGACAGGACAGTATACGCAGTGAAAGCCGCGTTGTTGATCGAGAATCCCTCGCAGATGATGACGTTGGTGGGATTGCCAATAAAGATGACCATGCTTGCAGTGTTTGCAGCCGCAAATTCCGTTATGAGCCATGGTATGGGATTGAGCTATCATCGACAGCATAAATCGGTGTCCTATAAAAAGGTCAAAAACCTTACCTCGGTCACTTTGGTGAAGTACACAAGGAATGTAGTTCCGGAAAGAATTACTGGGTCATTACCGAGACAAACACTCAATGCAGTCAGCAAGAGATAGAAGTAGAAAAATAGTTTGTATCCATGAGAGCTTCCTTTATTACTGACCCAGAACGCCGCAGCTTGGAGGACACCAGTAATATCCAAGGTGATTGACATGTAAGCCAAAGAAAGGAATAGAATGAGGATGTTGTACGGCTTGACACCATCGGTGCCACTGAGGGACAAAGTGATTGGAAGGCATGGAAAGGCAGAAGGATCAATCAACATACACTATGCCGTCTCTAATCTGTAGAACATAGATACCCAACGATTTGAGAGGATCTATGGCATTAACCTTATGAATACTTACTGTACTAGGCCCCAAGCACTGGGCCGCCCACAGAACAAGGACTGAAAAAATGGGGGCGGTCGTGAGATTGATGGGTAATTGTATGTACCCGAGGTATGGGAGACGGAGGGGAACGTCAACGGGGTATATGATAAAAATTATGGTGAGGATGAAGATAACCAATGTCGCTATTGAATCGCCCGTTATCATGGTGAATGCAAGGTGCAAGGTTCTTGATGGTGTCCACCTCTACTTTCTCGTTGAATGTGAACTGTAGCATAAATGAATGGGCTAGATACAGCTAAACCTGTGCAGTGCTTCACTCTTATTTTTCTGGAAGGATAAGGCACCAGGAGAACACAGGACGGAAGACAACAGGCAGCGCAAAGTGCACATGTAGAGCCCGGTAAGCGTCGCTTACAGTTGGGAGTAACAAACCGCTAATGACGCACTGATTTTTTGTCTCACCTTTCGTTCGCTACGAAAGGTTGTACTTATAGTACACGATGCCGTTTGTAAGTATCACTAACAGACATTAGAGTTCGGCCAGGGTGATTGTCACAAAATTATGAAGAGATCGGAATCCGAAGATTGCGGGAGTGTGAGGCGCGGACACTCAAGCGCTCAAGCTCAAGAGCAGCTTCTGATTGGTTGCCTGACAACACACCTTTACTGCAAAAGATATTTTCTGCTTTTTCAGGTACGCTTATTGAAAATTACGTTTCGGAATCATGTGAAAGCAAAGAATGGCAATGAGAGTATGATCCCATCAGCTGCGTTCGGAAAAGAGCTCAGTAAATGCCTGCAGCTGGGGGGACCTGGGTTGACATCGACGATTGTTGTGCGTCTATTCCCACCCGCCCAGTAGACTGAACCAATCGACAAATTCCTGTAACGTCGTTTCTGTCATTATGCAGCACTCCATGCAGTACCCCGCGCAGCCTCTCGGAATGAGGCAAAGACCCTTGCGTTCAGCGACGACCGAGCAAAGGTACTGGAATAGTATCATGCCATCCCTTGACGAAAATATGCCACCCCGGGTTCCCGCACCCAGCCATCGACACGCCGCCCCTTCCGGTGAGGGGAATACTTTCACAATAAGTGACATGCCGACTGTTTAATGTACCACAGGTCCCTGGCCCTTTCTCGATCTTGATGACCCAGTGAGGTTCTGTCGTTGCCTCAGCAAGATGGATTCTTACACTCACTCGATACAGATAGATCCTGAACAACTCGTCGACCATAGACCAGCACTTCCCATACGACCGTGTGAACACAAAGACCCAGCAAATTGTCGGAGATGTTGGTCTGATTATTCTCAATCCCATTTTCCAAACTGGACGCGAGAGCAACAGAAACGCAGCAGAATCTCCAAAATACTTGAAAAGAAAAAACATGAAACTTGCACAATACATTATGTCGATGTCAATGACAAGGGAGAATTTGCTGTGTCAGATAAAGTGACAGTGTCTTCTAGAGATGAGGACGCCCATTGGCAATTCATGATGAAACCTGTGAGACCCTTCAATTGCTAGTGTACGACCGAATGTACTTATCAATATAGCGATCTGAAGGCACTCGACTTAGAGCCATGTTCGTAGAGAACCTCTCGGGACCAATGCTTCAAATGCTTGGCACAAAGTCAGTTCTCCTTATTTTTCGATCTCAGCGTCGTTTACCATCCTTGCTAGATACAACATAGAACCATTCTATTTCTCTTCTTCAGTCGGATGGATACCTTCAAGATACCAAGAGAGAGTCAAACTAGGTGACAATGATCGTACGTATTGCGTATTTCTCCCTATTTCTTACCTCAGCCCCTTATAGATATTACTATCTCCCTCACTTTTGTACGGACCATGCGAAACCCTTCCACTGCTTCTCCCAGTCCAAGTTTTACCACAAGTATGTCGAGCCCACCAGCAGCACCACACAATCTAGATCAAGTCATTGACACGCAAGCGCCCTTATCCATCCGGTCAAGTTAGTGGCCGTGTCTTTTCATGTCCCACAAATAATTTCAGCTCAGTCAACCATTAGGCGACCGCATCCTCCTCCCTGACCTCCTTGCACTTCACATGGTGCGCTCACACAATAACAGCACCATCATCTCATACCACCCTAGCCGCGAGCATCGCTCCACCACTGCTGCATCACTTCATTCTCGCTTATATGGTGTAGGCCATTCCGTTTACTGGAACAATATATTTGCGGGATACGATGATCCGACCTTTGTCTTCATGTCCCTCCTATGGTACGCGCTGTATGCATGGGACGAAGCACTCGAAGTATTGTACGCACACATATGTTGGGTTGTAAGTGACGACCCTTCCTCTTCCATTCGTCAGACTTACCATATCAGGAATCTCGTGTTATCCACTTGAATGATATTGAGCTTACCCAAGAGCTTCATGTTATTCAAGCGCATCTTCTGCATTATGCTTCTCTCCTCGAGGACTTCCGCAAGTCTGTCGTTTTTGTGCTCAAGACTCCATACCCAGGGCTGGATAATCCACGCTATACGCCGGCATTTCGTGAACGTTCGAAAGCGCTTATGGAGCAGGAATGTAATAACTTACTCAGCGAGATCGAGCGCCTCGATATGGCGCGTTCGATGCAAACAAGACGGCTCAAGAACGTAATGAACCTAGTAAGTGGTACCTTCTCATGGCATAGGTATTCTTATATTCAATCACTTGCTCCTTTAGGGCTTCAGCTGTGTCAACATTGAAGACAGTCGGCGTACACAGAAGCTCACTGAGGCTTCCCTGAATGACAGTGCTGGTACGTTTCCGTTATTTCCACCGATAACCATATACACCTCATGTGCTTGATTTATTGCATAGCAATAAAACAAATCGCCTATCTCACCATGTTCTTCCTTCCTGCCTCCCTCGTTGCAGTAAGGCTTTCTTTAGATATTGTTTCTCACTTATCTAGCTTCCATCTTTCAGACAATATTCGGAATGAACGTCGGAGAAATCAATCCTGATACATACGGCACAATTTCGCATTATTTGGCTGTCGCTGTCCCATTGACTGTCATTACCTGCTGGGCAATCGGTACAATCCAGTTCGAACCAGACCAATACCTAGGGGTTGAAAACGAGCACTCGGTTATGTGGCGGACACTGGGACGCATTGGTTGGCCTATAGTGATGGTGAAGGAAATGATTGCCGATAGTAGGCAACAGAGGCTTCAATAACAGGCTGGGCTCAAGTCCCTTTTTGATATCTTCGATCTAGGACGGATAATAGAACTATCAAGTATACCTTTTATTCACCATACCATGAACTAATCTATGCATACTATATTGCTGACCTGACATGATCACAAGGAGCTGAACTCGCTCTTCATGATAAACCGTATGTTTCCAAGAGAATTCAAACAGCTTATCGATGCAATGCCGAGTGATCAGATCGTATGAAAGCAGCTTACTAGACTTGAAATGATAATCTTGACAAATGCTTACCTGCACAATGTCCGTCTCATGCACTTGACAGAGTTCCTCCTGAGTAGAACAATACCATTTATACATATGTACCCGTAGAATAAGACCAGTGTGTATGATGACATGATAATGGGTATAACGAGAAAAGGCGCAAGTAGATTTCAGAGAACGCCGAATGGAAAGATCATAATTTGTTGCCACATCTTGTACAGACCTCTTCTTTGTCTATACTGGATTGCACGAAGTCTCAGTCAGAGGTAAGCTAGGTTGAGGTGACGATCACTTACCATAAGCATATTAAACCAATAGGAAACAAAAGCTAAGGGATACGACACAAAAGACACATTAAGTAGATGTCTATGGGATTACGATCCAGTGCTCACCACTGCTGTAATAATACCACACACGCCAAATTTTGTCTCTCGAACATGGAAGCCCTGCGCACACATTGCAAACTCTTTTTTGTACGTACGTGTGAGATTCTAGATGCTCGAATTAAGAACACATACGAGCAGACCGGTATTGCTCGCCGAGTTGAGCAGCAGCAGCTAAACCTGTTTGAGCTTGAGTAGGTGGTTGCCACTGGGGCTGAGCACGAGGGGGAGGTCGGACTTGTGCCTGAGGCTGAGGCTGAGGAGCTGGCAGTGACGGTTGAATGAAGGAGTATTCTGGAGGTGGGACAGAAACCATTGGAGGTTGCGCTTCCTGTTCTTTGGTGTTGATCATGGTTGGTCAAATGTACCTTCACGCAACGATGTGATTAAGAGCTCCAATGATAAGAGAAGATGGGTCGTTACGGGGTATTATGTAGAAACAGACCTCGAAGTTAACGGCGGGTAGAATGCACCAAGTGGCTGTGTTTCCGTAGACCACGCATCTGCACCAATGGCCATGTTGCCTTAAGCTTGGACCATACCCGTGAGATTGTGGCTCGACCTGACGCAAGCTTGATGTCGCGCAAAGATGGCAACCGAGCTGGTTTGTCAATAGATATGCAGAATGCATTCGTTAGGCCGTCAAAGAGTTTTTGCTCCATGACAACACGAACCGACTAGTAGCGAACGTATTCCAATCGAGTGTCACTACACGAGGTAATTTAATTCCACAATTCCAAATGAGGGACAATTGTATAAGGACCCATATAAAAATAGAGACCATTCCTCACCAACGCCTGTAAACAAAGAAGTCATGAGTATGATATAATACGCAGATAAAGCGACTTTGTAAATGATACCTAAATACTTCTTCAGAGTCCCCTGACATCTCGTGCCGATAGCGCTAAGTATAGCTGTCATCAGATAGCAGAGAAGACTAGAGACAACATACAACAGAAGACTTCAACCCAATCAGTAGCGACCCAGGTGACAACCACAAATTATATCGAGAACAACGTATTTGTTTTTGTCGCGACTTTTTTTATTCATCATGCATTGAGCGTAATCTGAAACGAGCTGTCAATCAAGCTTAATAAAGCTCAACGTGGGAAAAGAAGGATGGTTGTGCACCTGGCGTCATATAGTGAAAGTCTATGGCTGGCATTTGTTGTGCTGGAAAAGAGCTCACGGGCGCTGTCGCCAAAGGCATCTGACCATGCGGCATATGAGGAGGGAATTCTCTGATAGGCGGTGGGATGCCAAGAGTAATATGTTGCCAGGGGCCACCGCAGAAACCACCATAACGCGACTGTAGCAAATGTTGTCCGTTAGAAGGTTGCTGGGCACCTTGGCGGTGTTTCAGTATAGGGAGAGAATGTAGAAGGATACGGGGGAGGCAACGAGCCAGACTGGGGGCGGGTGTAATATTCAACTCTCCCATTGACAGCTTTATGAAAGAGTTATGGATCCTTAGAGGACGTGATGCGCATATACTGGTGTTGGACAGGTATCCGATACCAGGAACAAAGTCAGAAAGGTCGGCATCGTGCATCCATGCACGATTGCGAACAAGAACTATGTAACTCGATTTTATTCCGACTGGTCGGATTCCAGGTAGAATTTGTGCAGGACCAATACAGATGCACTGCTTCAAGTCGGAATACACTCACAACGGCCATAACAAATGGGATTTACCCGCTTGCACACATGTGGGATGAGGCGCTGAATAATCTGGGAGTACTTATAGCTCTGATAAACGACTTCGAAGCATGAGTATATCAAAAAAAAGGACACATGCTGCACACACAGAAACGAGATTCTAAACGGAGCAATAGAACACGGCACAACTTAGATTGGAATCAAGACACTATAGGACTTTTTTCTGGTCTCCCAACATGGCAGCTGCCTTCAGAACTTTTTGAATACGACCGAACATATCTACACCGATAGCACAAACTATAAAAAAACGACATAAACAATTAGCATTTTGACACTGAAAGTTCAGGGATCCTCACAAATTAGTGCATATGAGCCGTACATTGCAATCAATACCACTTTTTCCTGGTCACTCATCAGTTGGTTGTGGTAAAACTCAAAGAGACAAGTAATGGTTGTTCCACAGCATACTGTAGCCCAAAGCAAGAGATGTACTGGGGCTTTGTAGGATTTCGATCGGAGCGCCCAAATGGCCCACGCCGCAACTGGTAGTTGGTAGAAAGGCTCGCTGAGGGTAAATAAGCGGAACCACGCGGGTTGAGAAATGACAAGTTGATCGTTGAAGTGCTTCGTATACCAATCATGGACCTGTAAAAGACTTTTGGGTGCCAGACCAGGAGGATATAACGGAAGACTGTCAAAGACTTCGAGAGTATGAGTCTGGCTGGCATATTTTTGAACAGAGTCTTGCCTACAAATGACGACGGGTATATAACTCGAGAGAAAGAGCACATATAAATTGTCTCTGGGTCGATAAGTGGGAGGGAGTGCAACGGACATTGTTGGAGTAGTTGAATGCAGTACTAGTATCGGAAGCCGAAACAAATCTGCCGGTGACCAACTTGTCATTACAAACTCATAACCGTTGGGGTACACGCGTCGAGTTCAACGTAACGCGACCTTTTCTCCCAGTAACGATGGAAAGAAGCTCTTCTGTGGCAACTTGGGAGTTCATGAAAGGTAAGCTCATGTTTAAAACGCGCAATGTCCTCTTACAATAGCAAGAACAGAATCTGGTTCCGAGGACGACGATGTAGGATCGCCCGAGGACGAAGAAGACGAACTTTTTTCTTTGAGTCTTAAGCGTAAAGGGTTTAGGTTACCCACATCAAGGGCAAGTCCCAAGCGCCAAAGGACAGCTGGAGGTGAGATTGGTCAACATTCATAAAGGTCTACTCATCCAACTGATTACAACTCCTCATGTTCAGTACCCTCAGGCATTCCTGCAGGGCCTACTAGTCTCAATGGAACCAATCAAGCCTCTGCGCGTTTCTTAAATGCGAAGTCTCATCGGCCTGGAGTTTCTGAGCCTGGTCCATCAAGACCTTCACCATTCAGTCCCGGAACATCATTAGGAACAGGAACATCATCAGGAAAGGAGCCTTCTGGAGTACTTCGATCCTCTCAGATCCCCGCTACTCCTTCATTCCTAGGTAGATCCAAGTCTCCCCAACTAACGAGATTGTCGAAACCGGGAGGACAAGTCAAAGGAAAAGAACGCTCAGTCAACACTGGCCTTCCGGTTCCCCGCTTCCGCCCTTCATCAGGGTTAACGAAAGTCCCGTCAAAGCTGAAATGTGAGTACGATTTCATTATCCTCCAGCATGGTATCGACGTTCTTGTGCAGCTGAGGTAATCGATCTCAGCGATAGCACTGATATTGACATACCTCCCGCTCAATCTGTAGCAAAGGCTCATTACGCTGATACTGGTCCTCCGTCAACTATTCGCACACCTAACAGACTTCCATCAAATCCTAAGAAAAGTCCTGAGGTAACTGAGGTCATCACTATTGATGAGTCTGACGAGGAAACTTCCTCTGCTTCCAACCCAAAACCAGCACCGAAGGCCATGTCTAAGGAGTCCGTCGGCCTTTCTGCACTCTCTTCAGCCACGAATTATCAATCTACCTCGACTTCTTCGACACCGAAGCTCGCGGCGGATATTAAGCCTCCATTATCCATGAAACGTACACCAACTATGACGACGCCACACAGTCCACGGGTTGATCATCTTGACAAGATGAAGGTGGAAGGTAATGCCAATAAATCTGCCCCAGATGGCCGCCGTCGTGTCAATCGATCCGACGTAATAGCTCCAGTAGCTGCAGAACCGTCCCCGCGCAAGCCAACCCCTGCTGTGCCTTTGCTTGACTTGAGATCTCCGCGTCCTGGGCGAAACGGCTCTTGTGTTCCGGGGCCTTCCCGAATCAATTCATCAAAATCTCCTATTGGTGACACTCGAGAGAGCAGACCCCCAGTTTTGCTAACGAAGCCTTCATCTCAGGTCAAGCCTCTGTCTGCGGCTCCAAGGAGGCTTTCTGGCTTAGATATGAGTGGGTTGAAGGACGTTCTAACCGATGCCGTCTCTTTATCTTCCTTTCCCCAACCATTCGAGTCTGAAAAATCGTCCTCGTTGCCAGCGCCTCCTTCCGGGAGAGATCTACGCCCCACACTCCATAGTTCAGAGGCAAGTGCCGCCATACAACCTTTGGTAAGTCCACGTTCTATCCATCTCTGTTCTCAATTTACGCAGTTTCAGGTTAACGAAGGAAAAGAGAAGGAACGACTTGTCTCTCCTGATCCAAATGCGAAAGTTCAGACGTCTGCTCATATATCCAGTCGACCTTCTGGCGGAGCATCCGAGTGTATCGACCTCACTCTTGATTCCGATTCTGATGCTTCCCCTCCACCCCCTCCTGCTCCTCGCCCACTTCCTCTTCCAAGGCCACCATACTTTGCATCTGTTATAAAAAGTTCGGAACTTCTTAAGGAGATACTAACGAAACCTGAGCCCCCTACTTCCCCGCCGCTTCCCAAAGTTAAATCCCGTAGCACTGAAGCGGACATAGCGCCACCGAAGACCTCTTCTCCCTCTGCTCCTGCACGCAACAACACCCCTATCCGACCTATGCCTTTACCTTTGCCGATACCTCGTCCCCGACTTCCGTCTCAGGAATTGAAGAAAACTCCTTCAGTCTCAATGCCAGCGGGCCAGGATACACAGCCCACAAAGTTGCTGCTACGTAATTCACAAAGCCCAATGTCGTTGACACACAGCCCCATTGAAGATACTGCATATACCAGTGATAGTATTGGGAATGGCTCCGGGCACAGTTCAGCATCTGCATCCTCGTCAATCGAAGCTTCACCGGCCATAACTCCCCTACCTCCCAGAACGGCTCGCAAATCGACGAGAGGGCGTCTTAGCAATCAGCGCTTGTTATCATCAAAATCCAATTCCGGCACAAGGTCTTCGATCTCAGCTTCCACACCTCCAAGGGAGCCGGTATCTTCGTCTTCTCAGTCGTTGGTCACATCTCCATTGAAATCGTTCAACAAAGCAACACAGGTCTCCAAGTTGATGGAAGCTGCGACCGAGGTTGTCGTCCAAGCTTCGTCGATCATGAAGAGGTCGGAAGAACCCATGGCCATCCCGTCGCGAGAGCCTAGTCCACGTACAACCAGTGTCGGTACTATGCATGAGCCTATATTCGCCGAACCTACCGCAAAGCCAACATCGTTTTTTGATAATGATTCAGAGTTGGAATACGTTGATGATCCAGTTCTCAAACCGTCTTTCCTCGAGCCGCATACCGAAGCGGATTCAACCGAGGTTTGTCTCTTTGCTATACTCAAATAGATTTATCTAATTGTTGACCTGGAATCAGATGATGGATGTGGAAGAATTGCTTACAGCGTTAAGACAGGATTCACCCATCCCATTATCTAATGAAACTACTCCTGATCGGTTAGATAGAGTCATCGCTGAGGAAAACCTGCAGCTACGACGTTCTACCCGATCATCGCGATCTGCTTCAGGTGAACCCATGAAACTCTTCCTCGATGACGGGTTCGCCGACTCGAGCAGTAGCTCTCCACGTACCAGCCCTACACCCCTCGAAGACTTCTCCGTTCTAGCTCCAGTGAAAACCTTTGGTGGCTTCAAAAGCTTGAACTGGCGGACGTACCGCCAGGATCCAGAGAACATGCGACTCAAGTGCTATTTCGGCAAAGACCTTCCTCACACATTGCAAGACACCATAAATAGTTTTTCCGAAGCTGGACGGAGACACTGCTCTCTCAGGGCTGTAATGGAGGCTGCTATACGGGAAAATACTGCAGAAGATGAGCCAGATGCCCCACTCATTGAAATTATTAATGAGGTAGACGATGACCCGACGCCTCCATGGGAGTTCCATTATTCAAACAAGATATGGTTTGGAGAAGATGTACCCTTGCCTGACCTAACGAAGCTTGTTCATTGCAATTGTGTTGGCCGGTGCGATCCGAAGACTAAGCCATGTGCGTGCGCCGAAAGACAGCGTGATTGGGTGGATGGAATGTTTCATTCTCCCGAGTTCCTGTATGACAGTAAAGGTCATGTCAAGGCCACGGACTATCCCGTCTTTGAGTGTAACGATCTATGCGGATGCAATGATGAATGCCGGAACCGGGTAAGCCGGCTCTTTCACGTGACATGATCGTTCTCATTGCTTGGTAGGTTGTTCAGCATGGACGTAAATGTGCGATTCGAATACAAAAAACTGCGGAGAAAGGTTGGGGTTAGTGCCAGCGATTTTCGAAGTCCTACTATTGACTGTTGTTTCTTAGGCGTATTTGCTGGAGCTAAGAAGATCTCTGCAGGATCGTTCATTGGGGTGTACGCAGGCGAACTCCTCACTGACCGGGTCGGAGAGATTCGTGGAATGTGAGCTTTCTTCCTGGTAGTTCCAATACCCACTGTATCATCCTTTACAGAACATACAACAAGTCTGGGAGAACTTATCTTTTCGACCTCGATTTCTGGCATCTCAAAGAAGGGAAGGAAGATTGGGATATCCAATACACCGTGGATGCATACCATGCTGGCAATGTAAGCCAGTTTCTCATCATAACAGTAACTTACAGTCAGAAATACTCACCAAGATTTAGTTTACCAGATTCCTTGTCAGTGGATGTATCCGACTTTCGTTTTCATTGAAGGAGCTGAATTGTGTCTAGAATCACTCCTGTGATCCCAATTGCAGCCTCGTCTCCTGCTACATTAACGATTCCGATCTGCAAAAACCGCTTTTAACGGTTTTTGCTAAGCGGGATATTGAGCCCTTTGAAGAGCTCTGCTTCTCTTATTCTGGGGATGACGGATCGGACGACAACGATGGAGAGGTAAGATATTTCTGCGCTGAAACGTGTGGATTTGACTTAATTTGGGTGCGGGAGGTTTCTCGTTCCTCACCAACTGGGGATAAGGATGCCGTATATGTCAAGTGTGCTTGTAAAGCATGGAATTGCACTGGTGAGTTATTTCTTCATGGATCCTGTATTTCTCACCACCATCCAAAAACAGGATATATGTTCAAATAGGTTTGACCTTTTTTGGGTACCTGCTATATAGTTGAAATCCTCATTCACCAAATTATCTCCACCATATTGATTACAACACAACTACTGTATAATCTATGCAAGTAACATGATGGAGAAGCTATCACTCAATCATCGTCTAATATGATGACCTCTCCCAATTGCGTCAAAGGTTGTGAACGACCACTCCCATCAGTCACACTTCTCCTTGTAATCCGCCCAGTCTCAACTGCTCGTTTCTTGCTGGCGCATACATTGTCAGACACTTCCACATCGTCATCATCAATCAAGTTGATCTCTGGTTTCTCCTCTCTTTTGCGCTTAGAATTCTTACGTTTCTGAAGATTTCTTCGTTCATCATCCGAGTCCTCAATCGTGATACATTCGGTAGGAGTTGACACCGATGGTGAGGTTGACGATCCACTCGAAGGATCAGAAGCTTTCTGCTTGCCCTTTGCTTTTTCTGACAGAAAGAGTCCAACAGATGGCGCCGGAGGGTGTTTTGGACGTGCATACAGCTCCGTCCATTGGCGTGCCATGGCATCGTGTGCCTTGCGATTGCGAGTGTATTGATTCGCGATACTAGGAACTGTGAAGGAAAAGACCATAAATTCTTGCACTTAATATCTCTCGTGAATATATTACCTAGCGGATCCTCTTATAGTCCGGGTCAGCAAGACAAGTGGCTGGTGATCAGATATGAACATACTAGGATTGGGGTCGGTCAAAAGTGAGGACAAGGACAACATGACTTTGAACAACGACAATGCAGGTGACCAGTTATGCTTGAGAATGTCGATACAGATGTTGCCTTGTTCAGAAATCTAGGCTTTCATCAGACCATCAGAATGACGGGCGTTACAATCAACAAACGTTCATGTGGTATATCCTAGTAAAGTTTGCAACAATCAGGTTCTAGTACGGCTGGATAGAACTATTCTCACCTCGTCTTGAACACGACTTTAGGAGCTGAAAACCTAGATATGGTTGTCAGTGTCCATCACGTCCAGCTGTGAAAAATGAGGGCTTACGGATAATCTGGGGCAAGAACAATCTCAAAATCAAATACACCGTTCTCGTATACACTGCCTTCGGGGCCAGGAATGTTGCCCTTCCACAGGTATAAGTTGTCGTCTGACGGTGCGAGTACAATAGAACCCAAATCCTCCTTCTTAAGGTCAGCAACCTCCCGATGAATCCGCTTTAGGGTCATCTATAGAGAGACCGTCACGGAGTTGCCTTACGAGTAAACTTATAGCTTACAGCTGAGGAGAGTGCGGGTGGCATGGTGGGTCGAAGGAGATCGTTGCTATTTTTGGATACACGCGTGACTGATATAGCGATGCGTGACCGTGACGCGATCGAACTTAGATGGAGTCGAATATAAAATACTCTTCAGACTTTTTCTTTTCTCCCTCCCTCCGACCCTAACGGAGGGATCTCACTGGGTGCAGAGATCAATATTCTCTTGCAAAACAATATAAAAACACAGCAAAAATAATTTCATTGATTTTAAAATTTTATTTGAATATTTTTGTCAAAACCATGGAAAAAATATTGTAACTGAACTTACTCAGTGGCCAGCAAAAACTCAAACAGCACCAAGAAAAGTACAATTCATCATTGGTAGGAGCAAACAGAGTCATTATCTGCATTTTTATGGCTCCCTTGATGCTGAAGGTGCTGTTCAGTTACAATATTTTTTCTATTATTTTGGCAAAAACATTCCAATAAAATTTTGAAATTAATTGGATTATTTTTACATTATTTTTACATTGTTTCGCAAAAGAATATTGTTCCCTGCACCCAGTGAGATCTTTGAATGACTGAAGGAGAGTCATGAAGGAAGTTTTCATCTTGTATCCATTATTGTCAATATCAGGTTTTTCATCAGCCAAATTTATTATAAGCAAAGCTTTTTTTGGGCAAAAGGGACGTTATCAAACGGTCAGGAGCCATGCAGAACCAACACTTTCTTACTAGCACAAAATAGGTTACATCTCTTTCACTTATAAGCAACCCGAAATCATGTAAAGCACATGCAATCTTTGCACACAAACAGAAATTATTGCCCTATGATTTTCCCTGAGGCAACATGTCCTTCTCCGTGAATCATCTACGTGAGGGTGGGAGTGGTCCAGTCAACGTAGTTTGCTGCTACGTAGCCGAGGTTATTCGCGCCATCTGTTTTAATGATATTGGTATTTGTGCTCTGTCCTTTCAAGAACTTGTTAACGAAGGCATCAAGGTCGCCCTGTTCACTGGAAGGGAATGCGCAATGGGCATGATTACCAACTTGAGACACGCCCATGGAATCTGACACTCCCAGTGCCTTCCAGATCTCATGCGCCGTCGTTTGACATCCCCAAACACTGCGTGGTCCGAGCCAGTCAATGCCTGTGTTGTCGATGACAAGTAAAGCTCGAGGCGCAACGAGAGCAGACAGCATATGGTGGTCAAAAGGAAGGTTTCGTACTTGGGACGTGTACTGGTTGAACAGAGGGGAGAACCAGACGTTCTCTTGGACAATTTCAGATGCGGTCTGTGTGTTGATGCCGCTAGCAAGCATGTCATCGGAGATGCGCCAGCAGCCAGCACCACCGGAGCCAGACTCCTGTGGTATTGTGAGAGCGATACGGGTTTCAAAGGCACCTGCAACAAGTGCACCCTTTCCGTTACGCGAACACCCTGTGACTGCGATGCGCTCAAGGTCAATGTTAGCACTAGGTGTCATCTCAAGGGCGTCGATAATGCGGGAGACACCCCATGCCCAGGCGGTCATAGCACCCGCAGAATGAGTAGATCCGTAAAGAGTATAGAATTTGCCTTGGCCGCGACTGCCGCCATTCACTTGGGCAGCCATGTCGTCGTTGTTGAAGGTAATAACGGCGACACCCGATGGCCTGGGGATACTCATGCCACCGTAAGCAATGATAGCAGGATACGGAGCGGTGACGCCAGAAGGTGCCGAAATAGTGACAGTGAAAGAAATTGACTTTCCACTGTTAGAGACATTGATTGTGAGAGTGCTGCCAGACAGGGATGCGGTTACAGATTGTGGCTTGGGCGGTAGTGTCCCAAGCTCGTAGCGCTGCAAGAGTTGGGAGATCTCCTCGCGACGGCAATCCCAGTCTGATTTTGTAGACGTCCGACTTCCGCCCACAAATTTGAACGGGTCAGGTAACTTGGCGTTCGACGTCAATGCAATAGTACCTGGGAGAGCCGTGCAGGTCGAAGCTCCACCAGGAGCTGAAGAAGTGCCGGTAGCAGTCGTAGTGGGTGTCGCCGTCGGTGATGTGGTGGGAATAATCGTGGTGGATGTGGTTGGACTACCAGGCAGACATTGGGAATAATAGTCATCGATACGAGTACAGACGGCACCAGCGACACATGTAGTGCCACCAGGCCAACCAATACCTCCACCTGAACAAATGAACAGTCAGTAAAGGGCATCTGACTCATACTGGACAACATCAAGAGCCGCTTACACTGTGAGTACATCGGTTGCTGGGCGAGTGCCGGAACGGCAAGTGCGAGGGCGACAAGAGAGTACCGAAGAACCATGGTCAGTACGACTTCCTATAGCTTGAGTGGCGTCGAAGAGTTTACAGCATACGCCTTTTATAGGGGAGGATTAAACGAAAAACCATGGTAAAATTGACCTCCGGACCGCCTTAGTCTTGAGAGAGACAATGTGGACATTCAATGAGGGTCACATGTATGATCTAGACCAACTCGGCCACAACACATCGAATGGTTAACCCGATGTCAGGCCAGGACTTTATATTGCTGGGGGTATACTTCACTCCACCGTATCACTTACTTCTTCCATGCCGAGCCTCTGGATCAAGATTGAACGATCAAAGCTAAAATCAAGAAAGGCCGGATAATCCTTGGAGCTCGGAGCCTCAAAGCCAGGTTAGAAGATCAAGAGAAGACCAAGAGATCGACACCGAGATTGAAGCGAGCACCTCCGCGATCACGCGGTCAAATTTGCTAGACTACAGCCTTCGAAGTAGTAAAAGTTACAGAGAGCCTTGACAAGTCGGCGCAAGCTCTGTTCACGAAGAAGATTGTGAAGACCAGATATCACTAACCGCTAACTTATAGACAATACCAATGAAGGACCCCCAACCACCGAAGTGATTCCGGAGTACTTGTAGGATATTGTCCATCTGATACTCGCGAGAGGGCTTGGCGCGGGCTATTCGAATACGACGTCTAAGTAAGATCTGATCAACTATCATGGCCAACCTGTTCGAGACAACGAGGATGTCAGGTCGGTCGTCCTTGGTTGACGAGCTTGCAAATGCAAATTCAATTGAAGTGTAAAACAACGTCCTTAGCCACTGATTTACTTCTACCACGGTGCTGGCATGTGACCCCAGGAGTATCATCAAGGACTTCCAGGTGGGAGCTATAGGGCAACAGTTTCTCCAATCAGATGAGCAAAACTATATCGTCAGCCAACCACCCTCATGATGAGAACTTGCCTGCGGGAACAAGACAGTAGTTGGTAACAATAGAGAGAAAAATATGAGTCGACCCAGGCTCGAACTGAGGACCTCCTGTGGACACAATGTGAGACAGATGCGATAACCAACTACGCCATCGACCCGATGATATCACAGCCCAAATATGTGTAATCCTTGTATACCATAAAGGCACTGCAAATAAGCGCGTCAAGGATCGGCCCAATCTACTGGTAATCATTGCAAGAGGAATATCCCTCCAGAGTAAGTATGACCGACTTAGCTAGAGAGGAATAATTGTCGTGGAAACGTGATCGTCGCGACCTCAAGTTCCTTCACTTGTTTCGTAAAAATGGGACTTTAAAGGATGACTGGTGATCGCAGTGAGTTATTATATAGATGCAGTAATCAACTAAACCTGAGACGTTCGCGCTTGACCATCTGTTACAATGTCCTGAAGCTGCGCTCAGGATCTGCGAAAGTGGTCGTCCCAGAATGTGCAGTGAGCACGTAGTGAGAGCATAGGCCCACCCAGCATCCTCACGAACTCATCTCCCCTTTCACACTGTCCCACACCTTCGTCGCAACAGCATCCATCTCCTCGATCCACACCTTCCCACCTGTAGAATCCCCATGTTCCCTCTTTTGTCGCTCAACAAGCCCATACGGCACGCCACTATCGCCAGAAGCCGATAACCCCGGCACAAGCGGGAGTTCTGCGAGTATTGGTATTTTCAGGCGGCTGGCAGTATCTCGAAAGTGATCGGGCGACCCAAAGATATACTGCGCGTGCGAATTTGTCAACGAGGAGCAGGTAGGACACAGGTAGTATGAGTTGTTGAGTACGAGTCCCGTTATCTGACACATTGATGTTAAGTCCAACACGAGATTCTAGTCGTGTGTATGACATGTACTTACTGGTACAGAAACCTTGCGGAACATTGATATCCCCTTCTTCACATCCGCGAGAGCCACATTTTGAGGTGTCGATACAATGACGGCACCTGATTTTGCATGTCAGGTTGACTCATTGCAAAGGAAGCTAGGAAAAATAGACATACCATCAACTTTTACCAGCTGACCTAAGGTCAGAGGAACGTCGCCTGTCCCCGGAGGCATGTCGACCACGAGAACATCTAACGGGCCGCCATTCTGTGACCAGTCAACATCGAACAGGAGCTGCTGCACGGCCTTTTGCACCATGAGACCACGCCAAACAACGGCTGTGTCATCTGTTGAGTTCGTTTCCGCAGAACGGGGGAGAAGGTAGCCCATAGACATCGTCGGGAGACCGTGATTCATGAGGGGACGTAGAGCGCCAGCTAGATGAATGTCAGAGACTGCTTCCGAGGCCGAAGCGCAAAAGCAGACCTGGGGTGAGCTCGGGTTCTCCACTATTTTGTAGGCCCATGAGAGTTGGGACAGAGGGTCCAAATACGTCAAGATCAAGTATACCGACGCGTAACCGTGCAGAGTTGCTTGGGTCTTTCAATCCCGACAAACTAAATGCGAGATTCACTATGCAGCCATTTTCAACGCCTTGCGTGAAACCATCTCAGATGTGCGCACCCGCGATTGTGCTCTTCCCAACACCTCCTTTGCCACTCGCAACAGCAATCACCTTGCGCACGTTTGGTATCGTCCGCTTGATGATTGGCCCACCTCGTCGGGGCATTTGCGGGGGCGCGCCACGCCGTGGTAGTCCCTGTAAAAGGGTCATAATATGTCCAGACACGTTGTAATATGGCTTACGAGAGGATTCTCATGGCAGACAGACGACGTTGTGCTGAAGAGGCGTCGAAGGTGCTGGTGGCGAATCATGAGTTCTGCCTATGTGGACGGAAGGTCGGAATTCGGAACTATCGTTACCCCGAGTGACCACAAGGAACGAAGATACATTTGCTCAGTCTGACTTCTTCCTCATTCTTACTTCTTTGACGACCTTTCCGGTTGCTGTTGATGTTTTATCAAGATGAAAGCATGTTATGAATGAATAATGCACAAACCGTATCTTTACCGTTTCCACGTCCCTGACCACGGTTCTGCCCCTCTTCGTCCTCTGTGCAGCACATACTCCGACACTCTCGCATACTCCAGCGCGCCGCCAGTGTAAAGGTGTCCAAACTCGTCGATTCGTGGAAAATCTTTGGCTGATTTCTCTGGGCCGCTTGAAACGGGGTGGACGATCCAAACTACCCGATGATAGTCTTCCGTCGAGTCTGCACGAGAGATGTTGTATCTAGGCAAGTTCGCACATTATTGAAACCACGCGCGCAATTACACACTTGCACCTCCTTGTAGTGATGACTGCATTATACACTACATGCTTGTAACGGGATCATCACCCAATCTCGTTCTTCGCGTTCCAGCGTAACTCATGATTGCTATCCGGAAATTTGTCTTCATCGTAAAACTCATGTGGACCACCGACTTAACCGTTTCTGGTTCACGCGATTGGCTACAGCAGAAATGCACTATATTCTTTGGAACAGGAAATCTCGTTCTTACACCCTTCTTCACTTTCCACGGTAAGCAAAGTTCACTATCTACAAATTCGTCTTCATCGTCAAACCTTTCTTTCTCTTCGCTAGATATTGTTTGATTTATTACGCCCAACCGACATCCGGTGCCCTTCGATGCTCTTCCATGTCAAAAACAGGAGTTCGGTAGCGATGCCAGACGCCACCGGCCACTAATGTGTCGTCATCGTTGCCGTGTCGAAGCAAACTCCTGCCACATTGAATGATCCGTCCAACGCTGTTCTAACGGTACGTTTATGAGTCCAGATCGGCACGGGCCCAGTCGAGAAGGACAGGGCAATGATTTTCGGAACGATTGATCACATTATGAATGTTGATGTTGCAGCGACTGACACCATGCCCAAGTTGCAGGACATGTTGAGATATGACTTCTGCCTCCTCAAGAGATAGATCTTGATATGAGGCCATGGATATATTCAAGAAGGAGACCATTGGTGAGGGTCAAAGAGAGGGATGTCAAACGGATGTCTCTATCTTCAACTGTGCAGTGCTAAAGAAGCAGGGAACCAGCCCCAAGTCTTGCGCCTCACTGAGGCACTGGTGCGTTTCGCGCTCCTTGCAAAGGTCGCGCTCACAATAAGCCCAATGTTCTAGTATATGCATCCAGGCTGGAGGTGCCTCGTCTGGTTTGCGTAAACTCGATATGAGACCTAATCTTCTCTTGGTAGTCTGTTCAACGTCCAAGTTCCAATCATCTGCGACACGAAGATTCGCTAGTTTGAGGACAATACAGGGAGGGAATCGTAAGACAGAAGGTTCAAGTCTGACTAAGAACGCAACTGAATTCGTGAGTGGAGTAGTGGATGGTTTTCATATTTCGACTTCTATTGACTGATTTTGTGCAGGGAGTGTAGTATCGTATCTAAAATTTTGGTAATTGATAACCGACCGGAACCATTAATTTTGTGCACAGGAGGATAAATGACGCAAATGATGTATGAGTCTAAAGAAACGAAGTGAAAGATAAAAAGCAGAAAAAGTACCTGTACAGCCGAAACGCCATGGCACAAACTAGCAAATAAGCTTGGAGTAGAATGGGAAAAAGCTCTCCAGATAGAGTGCCATGATAAAACAGAGTCAACAACCAAATATGCCGAGTGATAGCAATGATTGTTTTGCAGTAGCTTCATGGAAACTCTAAATGGTCCACCTCAAGACCTTCCAAAAACATTCACATTGAATCTAGATGAAACCTGTACACCCTTATTGATTGGTGGCCATTTCCCACACTCCTCAAGATTTGTTTTGGGACTTGGGAGTCTCAAATAGCCAACTACGATTTATCAAACAAGGAAAACGGCTAGAACCCCGACGTGCCAACTTTAACTCTGGTTAGATAGTTATTTCCTTGGCTCGGCCTCATTGATTGTTGCAGATGCTCGCTATGCCACTTAACCAGTATCTTTACTTGTTATGTCTATTGGTATTTGACACTGTTACATTGACCACGACCTGTGGATCGATTGTAAGACAAGAATCGACCGACAACCTGCCATGATCCCTCGAATATCGCTATAAACTACCAGCTTATGTTTGGAGAGTCAGAATCTGAAAGCCCGCGTGTTCCCAGCCCCTGGGACTCTCTCATCGCCACCCCGCCCGAGCTCTCCACATCGCCCACTCCACGCTCCCAAGACCACCTCCCCCGTCTCGTCCCCGAGAACGACGACGGCAACGTCGAGTACAAGCTCCAGCTCCTCTCGCCCTCCCCCGCCCGGTTTGCCCGTCTCGTCACCCAGCTCAAATGGCGTCTTCTCGAGGGCGGCGGACAAGCATATTATGAGCTCGGTGTCGCCGACTCTGGCGCACTCGTCGGCCTACCTCGTGCAGAGCTCGAACAGAGTCTCGAGACGCTTGAGATGATGGCCGGCGAGATTGGCGCCAGCGTCATCGTCGTCAAAGAGATTGAAGTCCCCGCAGCGATGGCCGGACTCGCTGCGTCCCAAACTAACAAATGGAACGGACAGCGCAAATTCCGTCTCACCTGCCCAGGTTCTGAAAATGGCTCTACCACTTGTGCATCTACTGAGACGTCGGAGTCGACATCCACGACAGATTTCGACGACGAAGACTATGACACCATGGCATCCACCATCGTCCTCGACGAAGACGGTAAACCCCGCGCGTCTTCCCCAGCCCCTCTCTTCCCAATGGACCCCGAGGTCCTTCAATCCTACGTCGCCATTGACCTCGAGATCGCCTCCGTATTCAAGCCGCGTCCCATGCGCGCGCGCATGCAACTCCACGCCAATGCCCACTACGTCGGGCCCCCCAAAACCAAGCGTCTCAAGAAAATCAAACACATAACCGACGACGTATCCGCCTCACCCAAGCCCGCATTCAACCACCACTCACGCGATCCCGCCACAAAGCCGCTCACCCGTCGACAAGCACGCGACCGCAAACGCGAGGATAAACGACGCGCACTCATCGCATATGCTACATCCGGCACCATCTCCCCTACTACCCCCTCCTCTGACACCCCATTCCTTTCCCCATCTCCCTCCCCCGGCCCTATACCTTTCACTGGTGACGAAGATACACACGACCCCACCCCCGAAGAAACTTCCGCTCTTGTCTCGGACCTCGCAGCGCTCCACGTATCGCTTGACGGCTCACCCAACGGCCAACGATACGTCAAGTCTGACGACACATTCCTTTCTGGTCCAGTCTGCGATGATCAAGGGGACGATGATGTATTTGTATCTCCGTCTGCGACGGCCGTACCTACTAATGGGACTCCTGACCTGCCTCAAGGTCACGGGAGCCGGCTCATCGTCGAGGCGCTCGTGGTGCGCAAGATGTCGCTTGACGAGGCATTTCTGGATTTTGGCGGGTTTATGCTGACGTGAAGTCTGGAGTGTATTAAAAGGACATTTATTATTCCAATGGCTCTGTTGTTTGTACTTTCCCTTGTAGTTCTAATGAGGTTCTTTGGTTTCATATTTGAAAATCGAGGCGGGTCCTTGGAGTGTCATATGGCCGGGCCGAGTTGAGTGAGAACGTGTGGCGTTAAGCTCGTAGGGCGTCCATATCATTCTGAGTAAAACGGGGCAATATAATGAAATTCAGGCCCGTCAGAAGCAGACCGAGTATATTAACCGGCCACCTGTACGCTCAAAATTGAAGTTGGCCAAACAATTTCCTATCCAGAAAACATTGAGCTCTCCAATGACGCCACAATATTGTCACATCAAGGCAAGCACAACACCTCAACGCTTCCTTCCACTAGTAGTATCTCCGTAATATGTACCACGTATCCCTCTTCATCAGGCCACAAGCCCCTGTCGGCCATACACCCTGTTTCGTCCTTGACGTTTAACCCACGGACAATGGGGTAGATAACGGTGAAGGGCCGGACGCGGGTCTACTTGAGGAAAGCTTCCCGCATCTCCTTCCAGACCTTAGTTTGTCCGAAGTGAAATCCAACTTTGAAAGCATGGACTTGACTGATACTTGGCATTCCCGAGTTCTTCCCGTCGTCCTCAATAAGTAGTTCACCATGAGGGATATATCCTGAGTGGGGTCCAGAGCCAATTGAGAAAGCAAACCTATGGTCCCATAACAACAAAATACCATTGACCACCTTCGAAATACTCTTCGATTCTCATCGACTTTAATCCCGAGGATAGAAGTCCGCCAAAACCGAAGCCTTTGTCGTATCTAACATCCTGTGAACGGTCTTCTTTCCAAGTAATTAAGCGCCCCTGTACGCCAATCTCTATATGTATGTACCCCTCTTAATCAGCCACCCTGAATACATCGAGACCCATAGCCGCGATACTAGACGCAGGATGATCCGACCAGACACCCCGTGCTCAAAAACTACGCGTCTGGTTTTCCTTCAACAGCCATTCCGATGCTTCTACGTGAGGTCAGTTGGCACTGGGAGACGAGTGTGGGCTCCTAGGTAGGTACATGCAACCTGGGGAGTTCACACTTGTCGCGATCACTCCGTAGAAATGGTTGATGACATCACGCGGCGATTCACAGGAGCCGCGACCCTTGAAATATACATATGTACTTAATTATGCCTTTTGCCACCGGAAAGGAACCGCACTCCTCTCAACTCCACCATCAACGTTTCACATACCTGAGGGGTGGGAAGGTCCGAGCGGCGCCACTTCAATCATTGGTCCACAGCAGTTGACACCACCTTGGAGAATTCCAACTTGATAATCTAGATCGCAGTGCCCCTGACCCGACCTGACCCTTCATAAAACACTGAACCCGTTCGAGAAGTTTCGAACAAACATTAATGTATCGAGGAACCTCAGCGAAGTTTTCTTGCGACCAACCCCTATAATCCTAAAAAATCCAATTTTTTTTACGTTCCGACTCGGATTTCTGCGCGACTGATGCCCGCCATAATCGTCGAAAACTTCGGTTTCGGTTTCTTTTTGTTGAAGAGCAAGAGGGATGAATGGTGTTGAACAGGCTTTGAATGCCACGCTCACTTGAATCTGGGCGCGAATGCGATACATTACGGCAAACTTTTAAATGGCTTCCCTCAACGACGATGTGGTCCTTCTTATCTTCTTGGCCTCGGCAGAACCCACAGACCTGCTCTCTAACGCCGCAAATCCGAAGATCGTACGCCTATCGGAATATGAAATTCGATACAGGGGCATAATTTGTGTATTAGACTGAATTCGTTTGGCGAAGACAAAAAAAAAGTCGAACTAATGTGAATAAGGTGGAGCAAGAACAAATATGGACGCAAAGACGCTTGATCACGCGTCCAAATCACGGTCTGTCGATGGAGTGCATACATACTGTACTGGTATAACTCGGCACATGTTACGCATCTCAAGGGCACTGCTGATGACGATGATACGAAAAATGTCGTTGAACCGAATAACAGGACTGGTTTGGGCAGGGAGATCTTGTATGCATCTTCCCCTGGAAACGGACTTCGCCGGCAATTGCACCGTTCAAAATGAACGCAGTGTATGAGTACTTAAGTACTTATAACTTAACTTCATGCGCGTCTCTGGTCGACTAAACATGCCTTCCCTTCCTATGGTTGCTCTTGCGTCTCCTAAAATCTACGGCGCCATCTGGGTGTCTTTATTCGCCCTTTTCTACCTTTACAAGCGTCACCAGGATGGCAAAAAGGCCAATCCCAATGGTCTTCCCTACCCGCCTGGGCCGCGCCCTCTTCCACTCTTAGGTAATTTATTCGACTTGGCACGTAAAGACGAGATAGCTGCCTACCTGCGCTTGTATCACCAATATGGTCTGTCCTCCTCATCCTGACATTTGCTTTTGAAGACACTCAATCCTGTGTTACTCTCTACAGGAGATCTCGTCTTTTTAAGCGTCCTTGGAAAGAACGTCCTTTTTGTCAACTCATTCCGCGCCGTTAATGACCTCTTTGAGAAACGCTCGGCAAATTATTCTGACCGCGGACATTCGACGATGTTGCATGAATTGTATTATCATCCCTTGATGTTTCTTGCATCGCTCTGATGATTGCATCTCGATTCTATAGGATGGGATGGGACTGGACTTTTGGACATATGCCATACGGTTCGCAGCAATTATATCTGACAAAGTGTGTAAATGAAAATTCGCACAGGCGAGCGTTGGAAGGCCCACCGCCGCATGTTTCATCGTCAATTCCAACAATCCGTCGCCCCAGTACACTGGCCTACCCAGCGTAAAGAGGTGCACACACTTCTACGTAACCTTCTCCAGTCTCCTGAGGAACTGATCGAACATCTCCGTCAGTGAGTAGTCGCTCCAAATCTTGATGGTGTTGAAGATCATGATTCTGATGATTATCGCAAAGAAATGCTGCAAGTGTAATTATGAATGTAACTTATGGAATACAGATCGCACCAAAGAACGACAGATACATCGAGATTGCCGAAAAAGCTCTTGCAGGTATGGCAGAAGCAGCCAACCCCGGTGCATTCTTTGTCGAGTTTCTTCCCTTTTGTACGTGTGTACTCTCCTGGCATAATGCAAGGATCACTGATCTCTTGTTCAGTGAAGCATATCCCGTGAGTTTCTGAATCATCGTTTACACCGCTTGACCTCATAGGTAAGCCAGGGAATGGGTACCAGGTGCCGGCTTCCAGCGAAAGGCAAGGGAGTGGAAAGCTGCTGTCTATGAGATGCGCGACGCGCCGTTTGAGACTGCTATGCACGCGATTGTATGTTCCTCTGCAAATTCCGAGAGTTGGACTCATCTATTACTTCCGAATAGAAGGACGGCACAGCATTACCAAACTTCGTGTCCAACATCGTCAGTGCTCTTGAAACTGATTCAAAGGACTCACTGGAGCAAGATCTCGAACTCGTGAAAGCCTGTGCTGGAATGTCATATGCCGGTATGTGCGCGCGCATTTGGATTCTTCAAGATATTCTAACCGGACATCAGCTGGTACAGAAAGCGTGAGACCCTTGAGTGAAGTACATTCTTTGTTATACTCATGATCTGTTTGCCGTATAGACCATGTCAGCTTTGTCGTCTTTCGTCTTGGCCGTTCTGCTCCATCCAGAGGTTCAGGTAAAAGGCCAAGAAGAACTGGACCGCGTCCTCGGTCATTCCCGTCTCCCAGATTTCTCCGACAGGAAAGACCTCCCTTACATCTGTGCTATAGTCAAGGAACTCTTGAGGTGAGTATGCGACTTCCCCTACTCAGTTTCGTCTCATTAACTACTATGTAGGTGGGCTCCCGTCGCGCCACTAGGTGATTATAGACTTATTTCTTATTCCCACTTCCTTACGACGTTCAATAGGCCTTCCTCATATGGTCACAAAGGACGACGAATACAACGGTTACTTCATTCCAGCAGGGACAGCAATCGTAGGCAATACCTGGTAAACATTCCTGATTGACCTCCCCAACAATCTGCTTATCTTCATCCTCCAGGGCTATCCTCCATGACCCCCAAACATTCCCTAATCCCAGTGTCTTTAATCCCGATCGTTTCCTCGACCCAAACCGTCCCGAAGGCCGCGCCCCAGACTTCTCGCCCATCGATCCCCTTTCAGTGACTTTCGGGTATGGACGTCGTGTCTGTCCCGGAAGGTACATGGCTGAGGCACAACTCTTCATGTCCATCGCCTCCATGCTTGCTGTATTCGACATCTCTCGCGGGGTCGACGAGATGGGCAGACTTGTTGAGCCTAAGCCGGAGTTTACTAGTGGATTGATAAGGTGCGTGCGGGACGTCAAGTAGTATAATATTCGAGTTCTAACACACCTTATGGTCGTGTAGGCATCCGCTACCGTACGCGTTCAGACTTAAACCTCGTGGGGATTATGCCCGAGTCTTAATAGAGCAGACGGTCGATGACGACTGATAACCTATCCGCACTTCATAGTCCTTTTTATGACTTAAACCTATAATTGCGGCTTGGGTTACTGACGGTCGCATTCGGATTAACGATTTGTAATTTATAGTCATTATCTATATAATCTGTATCATACTTTATCCGCTCAATATGGATCCGATTCCTGATAATACACTAGAAGTCTAAGTTGGCATGAAAGAAAGACTACGATTACTTGCAAAATACGCTCATTAAGCACTTTTCCTGTATGACACAATCCCAATCTATGTGCCACACAACCTGCTAGTCATCAGTATGATAGGCTAGATAGTGTCCCGAGACCACGTCTAGGGCTATTCTGGTGGTCGACCTGTGGATAATGTGCCCCCCCTCCATGTGGGATGGACATAGGCCCGAGGTAAAGATGTAGATAAATAGAACATAGCCTCGCGGTAATTAAGATAATATGCATCTGGACCATGCTGGTAATATATTACTACTACTACTATTACTTTTAGATGATCAGCTCGTGTTGTTCAGATGGAAGTCAGTCAAAGCACCAGACCATATTCGATAGGGCTATATGTTATATCTGCTTGACCAATTGACATGCGCCACCACGGATTATCCGAGAAACGATCGACAGCTAGTAATCGCAAATTGCCATGTTGACACCCTTCTCACAAACACACCGAACAATCTGAAACGCCTAGAGTTGTGCGATGAGCACAACCTCCTCCTGGGCCCATTTCAAAATTGATATCAACAGGATACGAGCGGTACGAAACAAAAAAAGTTATAAAGATGAGAAATGTTCCCCGAGAGGAATGACTATAATCTAAAGAGGACGTCAAGAAAGATTAGGAGCAGAGTGATAACGTAGAAATCGCGACTCATCGATAAATCTATTACAAAAAGGTATGGATGAGGATGGCATGAGACCGGTCATTGATCACAGCGAATTCAGTACAGGCGTTTGCCGCGTTCATTATTCACCACTCCATATATTTACTGACCTCATGACGCCTTTTCCCAGTGGCGTTCTGAATTGCATGGAAGATAATTGTGATAAGGCTATCTTTTGTTCTTCATCTATTGAATCCTCATTTCCGTGCAACTCTCATGTGAACAACGAAGGCATATTGTAGCATTGATCCAAGGACTTGAACATGGGCATGTGTGAGCCAAAAAGAGGTGTTAAAGTGTCAACGGCTTATCCAAGTAGATAGCAAGGTCCCAGAAATACGAAAACCCTTTGGATGACTTCATTGTCGTGTCAGTTGGTCTAATCGTTGTGTAGGATAACAAGAATAATGGAGGGAATGTCCGATGAATGTAGCTCCTTTTTACCGACAATGATACCCGAGAGGGTGATCGGAGAGGTCGTGGCTGTGCAATTTTTCGTTCACGATGGCATCGAATCTGAAAAGGAAGAGAGCAGCGGAGAACAGCTCTCGCAAGGTATGTGTCATTACTTACCTGTGCATATCCTCATTTTCAAGCCTGACTCTAGTCAAGAAAAGTCGGGGACGTGTCAGATGGGTTTGATGCCGATATTCACCATTCAGATGAAAACAACGCTCCAAGTGAGGAAAACGAGGATGAGGACGAGGACAAGGACGGATCAGTTGACGCGGAACAGCAAGAGGGAGAAGAAGAGTGGGAAGGACTAGATGGCAAGGATAACGTGAACGCTACAGTTTTACATGAGCCAGGTACCAAACCCAAGAAACCACCAACTGGAGAGGAACTACGGGTTATTAAGGATGCGACAAATCTCTATAGGTCAAGCAGTTTCAAGCTTCAGGTACGTGGCTACTCTTAGCCTGAATGAATGACCTCAAACTTCGCTTTAGATTGACGCGCTTTTGCCCAATGTCCGACCCAAGGATTCACGAAAGCCACCTCTAGAACGTTTTCTCCTCTCCCTCCATACTGTTCTTATGGGTCTCCCTTCTATCGAACCACATCATCCGCTGGAGGCCTCTCGCCTTCTTCTGAAGAAGGGCGTGGCTGTACCCTACTCTGCTCCCCTGCCAACAGAGGAAACCAATTGGAAGGTAGCTTTCGAGAAGCCCAGCGACATCACTATTGTAGGAAGCTGGCCTCTGAGAACAAGCGTAAAGGCAAAGGATGCAATTACGTTTGGCGTAGATGTTGCGGTTGAAATGCCGAATGTGAGTTTTTCCATCATCTGGCGCCCTCGGCCTAACGTGTAATCATAGGATCTTTTCCAAGAAAAAGACTACCTTAATGGACGGTTCTTTCACAAACGTGCATTCTATCTTGCAACAATAGCTGCTGCAGTCAAGCGCTCAAAAAGCGGTCTTAACGTTGATGTACGATATGAGTCACAATCGGATGACCCACGTCTCACAAAACTGGTACTGATACCCCAAAAGAGTGCGTAGAAATGAATTTTATCTCCATTCCCACTTATCGTTCGTAGATGACTCGCCAAATGACTTTACAAAACTCCATGCACGAGTCTGTATCATACCAGTGTTGTCGTCACAACCCCCAATATCCATTCATAGACTCTCACCTTCACATTCAAATATTCGCATTAATACGACACAAAGCGATGCCACCAAATCCCCACATCTTGCGACCCCAATTTATAACACCGCTCTCCTCATGGCACTGACCCCAAAGGCCCAACTTCTTGCCACACACACTCTCAAAGAAAACTCTCCGGCATTCACTGATGCTTTAACTTTGTTACGCGTTTGGGCTAACCAACGCGGATACGGACCTGGTTCTCGGCTGTGTGTTCGCGGGTTTGCAGATAGAGGTACCTGGTGGAGTGCACTGCTTGGTCTCCTTATTGCCGGAGAAGAACGTGTCAGTGCCTCTAAGTCTTCAAAAAGAAAACTGTTAGGGCGCGGTCTGAGTTCGTATCAATTATTTAGAGGCGCACTTGATTTCTTATGTAAGTACCCTACACCTCTTGTCACTCTGCGTTTTGACACATTTCCCAGCGAAACATGATTTTGAGAAAGACCTAATTTTTCTCAAGACTAAAGAGGGAGTTCACAAGGTATGGAGACTTAGTTTTCTGAGATATTGTCGATCCATCTCTCCTATCAGTTCCCACCAGAGGAATACCAACAATATCATGAAGCAGTCTTTGTGGACTCGTCGTCAACAGTGAACCTGCTAGCTGGCGTTCCTTTGGGTTCACTGCAACTGGTATAGCCTCGCCTTCTTGTTCCCTCCATAAGAGCTCACAATGATGTTAGCTTCGGCACGATGCCCTGAAAACGCTGGAAGCGTTGGATCACTCCTCAATCTCCGTAGATCCCTTTACGAACGTCTTCCTTACTGATCATCGCGACCTCGCGACACGGTTTGACACCGTGATATGCGTAAATCTCTCGTCTGCAATGCCTCGGGATCCCTCTATCCATTCCAGTCTAGACTTTGGTTCGCCTGAGAACGCTTTGATGGCGTCCCTGTCATGCCTTCTCCATCGTGGCTTGGGTGATCGCACCAAAGTAATCGCCATACTTAATGAACCATCACTACCCCGTGCCCTTTCCCAAGCACACCCTTCCAACGCCAGTACGATCTACATTGGTCTCATCCACAATCCCTCTACCGCTTTCCGCCTAGTTGATCATGGTCCAACCGCGGACGAGGAAGATGCGTCCAAAGTCCAGCGTTTCCGTGACTTTTGGGGTGATAAGGCCGAATTACGACGTTTCAAAGATGGGCGCATCATTGAGAGTGTCGTCTGGGATGTGAAGACAGCTGATCAACGGGCGCATGTGCCTGGTATGATCGTTCGACACATACTTCAACGTCACTTTGGGCTTGGCAGTGATGCCGTTCAAACCTGGCAGACATCCTTTGACTCATTACTTCGTCTCCCGGAAGTTATATCATCAAAATACATCTCTGCGGGTATATCGACTGGATACAAAGGCGCTCTTACCGCATTTGATACGCTTATGAAACAGATCAAAGGGCTTGACAATACTCTACCGCTTTCTGTTTTGAACATCAGCCCAATATCCGAGCAACTACGTTATACTAGCGTGTTCAGTCCTGTACCACTCCCGACCTCTCTTTCATCGAATTTCCCACAGACAGCTCAATATCTCTCGCCAATACATGCCATTCTCGAGTTTGAGAAATCTTCACGATGGCCAGATGACTTGAAGGCTATTCAGAAAACGAAACTCGCTTTTTTTGAACGTATTGCCTCCGAGTTGATGTCTTCAGTTGATGGGCTCCGTGCAGCAGTCATCGTAGGGGACGGTATACACGCGTCCGAGATCCTTGATCAAGCTACTTTGGAGGTTGTTACACCTGAGGGATGGGCATTCTGGATCTCGATATGGAACGAAAGAGAAGCAATCTTGCTGGACAGAATCATAGAGGATCATGACAAGCCTATCCCACCAGCTATGAGAGCTCTTGAACAGTCCGGTAAGAACGGCAAGGATTTTAAACAGTATCGTGAAGCTCTTGAGGCAAAAGAAGTTTACACCCGACGATTTATTCACTCACCCCGGCACCACCGTGCCATTGCCTCCCTCTGCCATCAGTACTCCGCCTTTGGTGGTACTGTGAGGCTCGTCAAGCGTTGGCTGGCAGCTCATTGGCTACTACATGGACATATAAACGAGGAGGCGCTGGAACTCATTTGTGCTAGCTTTTTTGTTGGGGATGGCATGAACATTGGATTGGACGTTGACGATGATACTAACCGGGATGACCCTGCGAGTGTGCCCGGGAGCAAGGAGCGTGGTTTCTCGATGGTAATTGCTTTCTTAATGGATTGGAAGTGGGAGGATGGTCTATTTGTCCCCCTGTATGGCCCAAATAAACTGTCTGAAGATGGCTCGTTCAAGGCAACACCCCGGGCAACCTCTGGTGGCGTCTGGAGAATAGCGACGGACTTCGACAAAGAAGGCAGAATGTGGACCTCCAATGGTCCCGATCTCGTTGTTGCCCATCGAGTCAGAGCACTCGCACAGGCGACATGGAAACACCTTCAGGCTATGGAGCAGGGTAATTTTAATGTCCAGGTAACTCAGTGTCCCCTTTTCCTGCTTTTTTTTATCGCGTTGTATCACAGACCATGTTCATCCACCCGACGTCGGACTACGACTTCGTCGTGCGTCTGGATGCAATCCGACTTCCGCGTTATTTCCAAAACGTTGCTGTTGACCTCGATCTCCTTTCACGCGGCAAGTATGCAAACCTTCAAGACAATCAGTCTATTCGTCCTGGATTTGATCCGGCTCGTCTACTCTTCCATGATCTGCAGGCGAGTCACTAAAAACCCACAGGTGTTCGTTTATGTACCGCCTCATTTATTGATTGATTTTACTTTAGAGGATCTACGGTCACACCTTCAAAATATTCCATGATGTGTTTGGCGGCGACCGTTTCGGCGTTGTTTGGGACCCGTCCCTGAAGGATCCCAGACCATTCAGGGTGCTTGGCGAGTTTTCAAGTTTGCCCGTCAAAAAAGTACGTGTTCTAGCTTCTTCACCTTTCAATTCTCATTCTAAATCCTCTGGCAACCAGGAGAATGAAAAAGCAAAAAACAAAGGACTTGTTGTGCTGAATGAAGACGCGGTTTTGAGCGAAATCGAACGCTTAGGAAGCTTGCTTGTCAAAGAGATTACCGTTCATATTTCCTCATGATTCATTTGAATACTTGGTATTTGACAGCGCTGAAGTTTTATTGTCTCAAATTTGGACAAGTGGCATAGTTTCCATGGCGACAACTTGGATACCGCAAGGAGACGAGGCACATGCAAGGATGGACAGCCGTTTTCTCTACCTACTTTTGTACAAGGGCAGAGTGTTCTTTCGGCCTTTTTGTCTAGATCTAAAAGAAGTGCGATGGTAGTTGCACATATGAATTTAGGGGTCCTCCTTGGCTTATTATTCATGACAAGAAGGCGCGATTACCTGAAGTCTACGAGCACCCTGTATAGCGCTGAAGTGCGGGGAGCTAGAATTCGCTATTCAAGGAATCATCGTATGACTGAGTGCAGTACTTGGCGCAAGAGCGCTGCAAATTAAAAGAACAATTTTTCTCATCGCTCCACGCCCACAAGGTTATTAGCCTCATTTCGTCCGGCCGCCAAGGAATACTCAATATGGATGTTTTGTTTATTACCATATTACCAGATGTACAAGCGCAACGCTGATCCGAATATGTATTGGTATCGTGCAATAGCTACTCTAACCCTCAAAAACTCAAGATAAATGTTTCAATGAGCAGCTCATTTATTTTGATAGAGTCCCTAAAGCCGTTATACGACGAGGATTGGACTAAATTTCTGCGAACAACACTTGTCGGCAAGGCAACTGGATGGTGATGGATCGGCGATTAGGAGTTTGCCGAAGTATATATAGGACAGAGTCGGCTAAAATAAAACATACTTTCCTTCCTCACTACCCTTCCGCAGTCCAGACACGCGTCGAGCCTCTCCTTTGCAGCGTTGCACCATCCGTTCTTTATCGTTTGACCATGTTCTTTTCTGCCGCGTTCCTCGCCCTGCCCATTCTCGCCCAATGTTCGTAGGCTTTGTGCATCAGAATTGACGTTCAGACTTAGTACTTTGTTTTACTAGCTGTCTACGCCGCAACATGCAATAGGCAGTACACTATCCAAGAGCATGATATCTGTGACAGTATCTCTGCGGCCAAGAATGTCTCGACGTGCGCTCTCTTCATCCAGTACCCAGAGCCACTTACTAACCAGAAACAATAATCACAGCTACCAGCTGTCTGCTATCAACACCGCTACCATAGATTCAACTTGCTCAAATCTTGTACCCGGCAACACCATCTGCCTTGGATATGCGGGCGAGGACTGCTCGACGACTTACGTCGTCGTTCTTGATGACACCTGCGACCAGATTGCTGCTAACCATGGATTCAACACTACCATCTTGTATATGAACAACCCCCAGATCAATGATGAGTGTACCAACATCTACGTTGGAGAGGTTAGTAATTCCATGCATTCTATTTGCCCTGTTTCACTTCATCCTACCTAATATACGATATGATATTTTTTTTTCATTGAAGCACATATTGATATGATTCTTTATTCAGGTCTTATGTGTTTCCAACACAGTGCAAGTACCTCCTCAACCCTCTGGAACCCTTCCTGGGGCTGTCATTCCCACCACCGCCGCCCCTGCAAACCCCACTGCCACCGCACCGGCGGACGACGACGATATTCCCTTCTGTGACGAGCTGTGATCCGCTTTGCATGCCTCTCCAAGATACCTCGCATCTTTTGCATTCGTCATTCTAAAACCATTCATGTTCGGATTCGGGGCGAGATGGTTACTGATTGACTCAGTTTATACTCGCATCCTCACCTTTATCTTCAACGAAGTATATTAGCGTTATGCTATCTCTTCACGGTTTTCCTCTATTTGCCCTCTACAATAAACCTATGATTGTTCATAGATTTAGTCGATAGACTGGAGATTCTATTGACCGGAGATCTCAATATACCATCATCTTTTTGGTCTGGTGACCAGCCGTTTTGAAACTTGCTTTTGAGCAGCAAAAGATCTTCACCTGAGTTTTTATAAAACTCAAAATTTCAGGACTTGAATCGAGAAGTCGATGGGATCATGATACCAGATCCATGGAACGCGCTATCTACGTAATGTTTGTATACTTACCCTGTTCCGTTTAAGATAGAGACACCTCCTGTACTCATCAATTTCTGTGCCTTTTCATGTCTAAACCAATTGTGCTCGTCAGTCAGCAGTTTCTCGTCGCTATATCTCAATATTCAGTGCTCAATTTTGATTCTAAGGTCACTGGCATTTCAGGTTTTGTAGGCTCCCATGTTGTTCTAGAACTCTTGCGCAAGGGCTATGCGGTACGTGGGTAAGTGTCAGTCATGTAACAACGAATAGTTTTTACAACGTTTGTTCTAGGACCGCAAGGTTCGGGCGACTAGCATCCCTCAAATCCACAATTTGCAAGGAATATGCAGACTTGACACTGGTTCATGTTGAGGATATTGCCAATGGAGACTTGACCGAGAGCCTCAAAGGTCATCTCAATTTCTTGTCTTTGGAGACAATTGCGGGGGCTCAAACCAAGGTCCATGTAGGTGTTGATGGAGTGATTCACGTTGCCAGCCCACTAGTTGGGAAAGGCCCACCAGAGGAGTACGTTGCAGTAAGTCTTGATTGCTTCGTAAACAAGTCTTCCAATCTCCTGTTGAGTCCGCTCTAGATGGTACACTGAATGTCCTTCACCAAGCTGTCGCAGCTGGTGTCAACAAGGTAGTTTTAACGAGCAGCTGGGCAACGACGCTTGATCGTCAGTATAAGGTTTTCATTCACCTAGGAGTTGCTCAACCTGGCTACCACTTGCAGCGGACCTCAAACAAGCATGGCGAGGTATAACCTTCACGACATCACGTAAGTCGTATCCTTCGCTCTTCCCGCCTATTCCCACGTCATCAATTTGTTCGATAAGATTATGGACGAGCAACCAAAGAAGAAATTCTGAGCGGAAAGCACAACCCTGCATGGGTGTACCTTGCATCTAAAATCCTAGCTGAAGAAGCAGCTTGGTCCTTTGCCTCTTTACACCCCCAGTTGTCACTCAGTACCAGTGAGCTATATGGCTGCTTTCACTCTAGTCCCTCAATAATGCCTGCTACACATAGTTAACCCTCCATTCATCTACGGTCCCTTCGCCCCGGGCTTCCCTCCTCCACGTCAGACCGATCTCGGTACAAACGAAATGGTTTATGCTGTCATTTCGGGTGCATTCCCACGTCAACTTCCACCTCTTTTCTGCGATGTTCGTGACGTTGCACGCGCACATGTCGCCGCTTTGAAGCGTTGTGGTACCTCATCATCTACCCTCAGACGGTACTTGATTTCTGGAGGTACGTTCACCTGGAAAGATGCAGCACAACACCTTGCGAAGGCTCTTCCCGAGCTTTGTATGCGTCTTCCTCCGCTTGAGATGGCCAAGCCGCTTCCAGGGCCGATGTCGAGAATTGATGCTCAGCTTGCCGCACAGGAACTTGGGATGGTGGAGTACATCAGATGGGAGGAGACCGTGGAAGACGCAGTTCAATCATTGCTCAGTGTGGAGAAAATTTGGAAGAAAGAGAAGTCAAAAGACTGTCCTTTTGGACTTGCAGCTTTGCTCAATGTCGATAACAATGTCAGGAGTAGATCGAAATCGATGAAAGCGGCTCTCTGAGAGGGGGAAATGCAATCAATAGAGTGAATCCTTCTTGATCAACATACAACCATATTGACGGGCCTCTACAGTCATCATTGTAGAACATAGATATCCTACTTGTCGCTTACTAGGGCACGCTCAATTGCAGAGCCAAAAACAGGGCGAAGGAGACAAGGGGACGGAATAAATATGCAATTTTATCAAAATAAGTACATTCCAAATTATAGCTCTAATCAAACTTGCTG
This sequence comes from Termitomyces sp. T70a, assembly GCA_017657195.1. Taxonomy (NCBI): domain Eukaryota; kingdom Fungi; phylum Basidiomycota; class Agaricomycetes; order Agaricales; family Lyophyllaceae; genus Termitomyces; species Termitomyces sp. T70a. The sequence goes on along the minus strand of JAGGAT010000220.1, from coordinate 578 downwards.
AGTGGTAAGCTTCAATCACAAACCAAACAGGATAGGGAACATTTTGACTGAAGAATAATTTGGAGTATTCATTGTAATCATCTAGCAACATGGAAAGTTCACCAGGTGCTGAGTCCAAGTGAATATCTATATAGAATGGGACAAGTGTTTCGTGGGAATTGATGCAATGACTAAGGCTGACCAAGACTTATGTAATAAGATAGTATTCAGATTTCTTTTCGGGTAAAAACACTTTATTTTGCAACTGAGATCATTAAAAATACAGAAAATACATAAAAAGACACTTTTAATACATAATGAGCATGTTTATCTAAATGTGGAAGGAGCCCCGAGTGTTGCAGGTATGAAAAAGACCAAACGCGATTTAGTGGACAGTAGTTTTCACGCCTCGCATGCTTCTTGACTACACATGACCAAATAAAGCACTTTTTCAGATTTCGTAGAAAGAACACTACACAATACAGTAAGTGTCGATCTATTGATTGATTGATTGATGCTAACAACTTTTGTTAGCAACTCTATTGATTGATTGATTGATGCTAACAAATTGTTGGTAACCTGACTACAACAAAGTATGT